>JAUMHH010132295.1:0-20768 GCA_032359455.1 Chlamys rubida
TCTTTTGTCTGCGGTTGTAATGGTGTCAAGTTTTTCGGCCTTGACATTATCCGTACACATCTTTTGTCTGCGGTTGTAATGGTGTCAAGTTTTTCGGCCTTGACATTATCCGTACACATCTTTTGTCTGCGGTTGTTATGGTGTTAAGTTTTTCGGCCTTGACATTATCCGTACAAACCTTTTGTCTGCGGTTGTTATGGTAATTAGAATTTCGGCCTAGCAAAATTCCATGCAAACAGTTGTCTGTTGGATATTACGATATCTGCTGGTTACAATATGGGTTTTCGACCTTGAAACAATCCCTCCAAACTCCTTTTCATTGGTTCGCGATCAAATGCTTCACTCGTGGCTCTGAAATAGTTCGTAAAAATATGTTTTCATTAATAGTGAACAATTTCACGAGGCGATCTTCCTTAAAGAAATTTTTGAGCGTAACAAAATAAGAATGACACGTGGAATATATATAGTACTCCAGCCACTGATATTCGAATAAATACTCATTGTTCTCTGAAAAAAATACATTGTAACTTGCCGACTAAAATGTCAGAAGGATATAAAACATTGCTACATGAAATGATTTTGGTCGTAAAATGGAAACAAGATCCAAATGACAAGTGTTTCTGACACAGCAACTTCTACCGTAATGGACCCATGCTAGGAGCGCCGCAGTAATTTGATAATTTACGTAATATGTTTTACATATAAAGTCTTGTATTCCGTATAAAGTGTTATCAAACATTACGGCGATGAGGACACTGAGCACGTGCGGACGTAGACGACATGAGACGGCGATATGGACACTGCTCGCGAATAAACGCACGTGCGGACGCGGCGCTGGAGTGACGTTCTGATAAAATCACATGGCGATGATGACACTGATCGCAAGTAAACGCACGTGCGGACGCTGGGCTGGAGTGACGTTCAGATAAAATCACATGGCGATAATGTCACTGATCGCAAGTAAACGCACGTGCGGACGCTTCGCGAGAGTGATTGCCAAACTGAGCCTTTATTACACTGTACATATAAATATAAATATACATATTTCTAAATACTATAGTTTGTTGGGAACATTATAAATGCAAGAATGTGCAAATCTAACATCATAATTACATGAATATGCAAATTTCACTTTACGATTTAACTGTTAAGGAAGTATAATGAATTTAATTTCAAATAAAATAAAATTTGACTCACACCTGCTGCTTGAAAAAACTTATTTAATTATTTGATGGGCTTTGAGATTATACCGAGCTAATAATTTAATCTATAGTATTCTAGACAGTGTTGTAAACATTAGCAAGATACAAATCTCATTATAGGGACACACTTGCTGTCTTTGATGGTTAATAATGTTTTTTTTTATCATTACCAAATACGATTGCAAGCTACTCACTATCAGAGACGTGTTATATACGTCTACGTCAGAAATCTTTGTTCAGTGTTGACACTGTTGTTTGTATTTTGTTCCGTGTTGACACTGTTGTTTGTATTTTGTTCAGTGTTGACACTGTTGTTTGTATTTTGTTCTGTGTTGACACTGTTGTTTGTGTTTTGTTCTGTGTTGACATTGTTTTGTATATTTTGTCGTTGTGTTGACACTGTTTTGTATATTTTGTCGTTGTGTGTTGACATGCTGTGTATATTGTGTTGTAGTGTGTTGACACTGTTGTGTATATTTATATTTTGTCATTGTGTGTTGACAATGTTGTGTATATTTTGTCGTTGTGTCTTGACAATGTTGTGTATATTTTGTCGTTGTATGTAGACACTGTTGTGTAGTATTTGTCGTTTTGTGTTGACACTGTTGTGTATATTTATATTTTGTCGTAGTATGTTGACTAATAGAATCTTCCCCTACCTTTAGTTTGTGACAGAGAAATCTCCTACCATAGGGGTGATTTTTTGTTGTTGTCTAACCCGAGGCTCTGCCGAAGGTTAGACAACTAACAAGGGTTGGAGATTTCTCTGTTACACCCTCAAGGTAGGGGATGGCTATTTTTCTCCCATCTTATTTTTTCAGTCACAACTCCACCGACAATATTCTGCCATGTTTTTAAGCAAAAACACATGTGGGATATTAATATCGTCATTCACTTTTGATGACGTCACAAATAAACCGGTGACAGATTTTAATGTCGTCACAATCGAACACGTGCTAATCTGCACGTGGCTATCTCCCGCTAGGGGGGGGGATGACAAGCTAAAACGGGAGACACACCTGTGAAGGGTGGGAGAAAATGTTTTGTATATTTCGTCGGTTTGTGTTGACACTGTTGTGTATATTTCGTCGTTGTTTGTTGACACTGTTGTGTATATTTGTCGTTTTGTGTTGACACTGTTGTGTATATTTTGTTGTAGTGTGTTGACACTGTTGTGTATGTTTTTATTTTGTCGTTGTGTGTTGACACTGTTGTGTATATTTTGTCGTTGTGTGTTGACACTGTTGTGTATATTTATATTTTGTCGTTGTGTGTTGACACTGTTGTGTATATTTTGTTGTAGTGTGTTGACACTGTTGTGTATGTTTTTATTTTGTCGTTATGTATTGACATGCTGTGTATATTTTGTTGTAGTGTGTTGACACTGTTGTGTATGTTTTTATTTTGTCGTTATGTATTGACATGTTGTGTATATTTTGACGTTGTATGTAGACACTGTTGTGTAGTATTTGTCGTTGTGTGTTGACACTGTTGTGTATATTTTGTTGTAGTGTGTTGACACTGTTGTGTATATTTTGTTGTAGTGTGTTGACACTGTTGTGTATTATTTGTCGTTGTGTATTGACATGCTGTGTATATTTTGTCATTGTGTGTTGACAATGTTGTGTATATTTTGTCGTTGTGTGTTGACAATGTTGTGTATATTTTGACGTTGTATGTAGACACTGTTGTGTATATTTTGTCGTTGTGTGTTGACACTGTTGTGTACATTTTGTCGTTGTGTGTTGATAATGTTGTTTATTATTTGTCGTTGTGTGTTGATAATGTTGCGTATATTTTGTCGTTGTGATTTGAGCATATGATTTAAGGTTTTGAATGTATACTGTAGTAAATACATTTCCCCCCGATTTTATATTTTTTAACATGACGGTAAATACTAATTTGATATATTGAGTTATACACTGCTGTTTAACATGAACAGTTCCAATCTTATATGTGCTGCTTGCTATTAGTGAGACTCAGCCTATATTACATCGATGTTATTACAGATTACATTAAAAGTGACGTTTGCTGATGTGTGTTGGAGAGTGAGAAAATGAAAATACCTATTTTGTATCCATATTATGAAAAACCGTTTGAAAAATAAAATGATAAAAAAACCAAAAAAAACTAACGTTTCTTGATTTCCTTTCACCGTTTGAAAGTGATTACATATGCATATTTCACGTTATAATCTTACACACTTAAAAGTATTCTAATTGTAGATGAAATCATGTGCTTGTATCAACAGTATTTGAATTTAAAAAAAAAAATGAGAAAAAAACCCATAAAAATAAATAAATAACCCCCCCCCCCCTGAACTTTGAAATGCAGTGTAAAGCGGGGTACCTCATACCTTTCACGATATTCAACGGGCATACATGTACACCTCAAATACATGTAAATACATACAACTACATTTGACCTCTGTATTCCTTCTATTACGTCTACATACAGATAAGAATTTATCATAAATTTTGCATTTTAATCTCAGATACTTATATTATGTGAATTGAAATAAATCTCGATGTATACACCGAGCGAAAAGCCGACATTGCACTACTTCTGTCGTAGTTAGCTTCTCCTTGATCGAGTTCGCCGATAACTCCGTGTTCTAGTCGGTAACAAAAATCTATAAACTAATAACTTAGCCTTTTTAAGTATCGGGTGAATCTACAACCCTTTTTCAAAGACGTCGTGTGGATATAAAAATGTTAAATGTAGAATAAAACTTTTTTAGTGCTACGTAATGTAAAATCTTTTAGATATAAAGTTTGTTCAGTGAATTATATCACCTGTGTTGTAAAGGCAATGAACTGTGTTTGCTGGCCTTTAGGGACCATGCGTTATAACGAACTGTCAACTTAAGCAGACAGCTCCCACATTTCAAATAAAATATATAAATATGAACATAAACATGTTCCGCTGTTTTCATATTTATTTTATTTATTTAGTCTAAAACTAGGTCATCGAATTTCTGGATAATAAATTCAAAATTCTTTTAACAATCATTAAATGAATGTTTTACCTGTGCTGTCAGTAAGCTTGTGTTGAGCGATGAGTCTGGCCCAGACATATAAATTGTAAATGTTGATAACGAGAGTTTCAGTTCTGTTTCTTAACACTGAGAACTACCTCTCTAATAATTTTCCAAGTGAAAACCGCCTTTAAGTTAAATCTGCGGCAATTCTATTTACGTTTGTCAGCGCGTAATGCATAATGGTATCTAAGTATATCTATTATGGAAAAAACTAAAACTTATTTATGTTGATGACAGTGACTGGTACGAGTAGATGGACCGATCACTTTGCTGACATATATGTTACAAAACCGAGCTCACTTCACAAGGTGTTGTCATTTACGTGCATATATCAGTGACGTCATTGGAAGATTCGGGGTCTGTTTAAATTCACTTTAAAAATAATTCCCATTTAAGTATAATGATATATATACAGTGTATAAACTGTGAAATCACAAATTTTCGTGGGGGTTTTAATTTCGTTGATTTCGTTAGTACTCTTCACCCACGTATTCATAGGTCCATGAATTAAGTGATGATTGGTTAAAACAGAGCTGTTCCTCGAGTGAATTGGTATTTGTAATTCACAAATTCCTGTACCCAAAACAACAACAAATTTTTATGTGGTGAAACCACGAAATTTGGACCCCACGAAAACATCTAATTTCACAGTTGTCGAAGGGATTATTAAATTAAGATATCCGTTTATTTAATATTGTTTCAAGTTTATTGTGATGTAATGTAACTGTTTCGTGTTTTCTGGTTGATATATCTTTGATTCAGGAGCAGATGGCTCTGAGAAAGTTTACAACATTGTATTGTGTACATCGTTGCAATGACTTCCTTGTCCCTGATTTATTGAACTTGCCGTTTTACAAACACGACAAATGAATCCTGATGAAGAAATAAAGGTTCTAATAGAGAGTGTTTTTAAAGATAGCAGATGAGGTGGATTTTCAAGAGAATTGACGGTTTAAAGCAGGATACTGTGAAATCAGATTTTTCGTGGGGCCCAAAGTTCGTGGTTTCCCGACAAAACTACATTTCGTTGGTACATGAATTCGTGGATGACGAGTAGCCACCTTGCTTTAGATCCAACTTACTAATTACTTCGTGGACCTATGAATTCACGGATGAAGATTACCAACGAAATCAAAGAGAGTTCACAGTATATAGGTTTATGAGAGGAAGAATGTAGACAAATGTATCATGGAGGAATTTGTGAAATAGAGAAACAAAGGAAGATAAATCAGATATCAGAAATAAGAAAAGAGAAATAAAGTTGGAATAGAAAGGAAACCTGAAAAGGATTAAGGCGGAAAGGGAGATAGGGTGAACAAAGAGTAATTGAGAGAGACAGAGCAAAGGACATAGAGGAGAGAAGGAAACGGGGTACAGTACAACAACACAGAGGGAGTAAGGGGAACATTAAACAAAGACAGAGCGAGTAAGGAGAACATTAAACAAAGACAGACGGAATAAGGGGAACATTAAACAAAGACAGTGGGCGTAAGGGGAACATTAAACAAAGACAGACAGAATAAGGGGAACATTAAACAAAGACAGACGGAATAAGGGGAACATTAAACAAAGACAGACGGAATAAGGGGCACATTAAACAAAGACAGAGGGAGTAAGGGGAACATTAAACAAAGACAGACGGAGTAAGGGGAACATTAAACAAAGACAGACGGAGTAAGGGGAACATTAAACAAAGACAGACGGAATAAGGGGAACATTAAACAAAGACAGACGGAATAAGGGGAACATTAAACAAAGACAGACGGAGTAAGGGGAACATTAAACAAAGACAGAGGGCGTAAGGGGAACATTAAACAAAGACAGAGGGAGTAAGGGGAACATTAAACAAAGACAGAGGGAGTAAGGGAAACAGTAAAACAAGAGCGAGGTAGTACGGGAAACAGTAAAACAAAGACAGACGGAAGAAGGGAAACAGATAAACAAAGACAGACGGAAGAAGGGAAACAGATAAACAACAGACGGAGTAAGGGGAACATTAAACAAAACCAAGGGAAGTAATGGAACAGAGTGAGTAAGGTCAACAGTCAAACAAAACCAGACGGAGTAAGGGTAAAACAGTAAAAGGAAGACAAACGGAGTAAAGGAACTCAAAACGGAGAAAAATAAAAAGGAGACATATAAAACGAATCGGTAGAAAATTAGACTAATTGTGAAGGAACAAAGACATTGAAGGTAATATTTAAATAAGATATACGGCTAACAAAGACATAAAGTGTTATATTGGTATGGAGATAGCTTGGCATACTATCCTCGTAGAGTATTAGATGTAAAATGGGATGGGGCAGACAAATCAACAGGGCACATACAGGAATGGAATCATTGCAGTACTCAGCTTTTGGCGATGTGCTTTTTTTTAACGAGACTAGTTTTCTTAATGTTATAATGGGCAAAGTCATATGCCAGGTTATTTTACGCAGCAACAGTAATGTAAGAAAAACTAACCAAATTCAAAGGAAAGGCATGTAAATTAGTTTATTTTCAGCTACAGTAAAGTGTAACAAAGAAATCGTCAAAAAAGAGAATGCATGTGCACCAGTATAAACCCCTTAACTTGGAAGCCAGACAATATTTTGAGTGGCAGGTTGATTCTTTTAGGAGGTGTTCATAAACAACAATAAAGCGCTGCTGACGGCGTGGAGGAGAATGGCAGTGAGCAGGCGTGGGTGGGAGACTCGCAAGGTACTGTACCTGCGATATGAAGGAGGGAAAACAATTAACGCGGCGCTCATCATTAACCAACACTCTTTTGGGGAAACTCTTCTTTATGTAAAATATACGAATTTCACGTTAGCTGTATATTGCCATACTTATTTGATTTTCATAGTTATTTAATTGTGTCAAATATTACCTAAAACAAAAGCATAAACATTGCTATTAAAATCCACCGTAGCTATTTCAAATTCAAAACAAAGGAATCTTCACATTTAAAACACACTTTAAGAAGCAAACTTAACGTAGATAATTCCATAACTTACTTAAAAGGAGTCGATAATGTTAAGTTCTTGCAATTTGATTTATGTCTGATACCTTTTCACCTCCAGCTTGACAAAATTATTGTTTTGTTTGATTTACTATTCGTTTACAAGCAAAATGTCATACAGGCCAACAGAGTATAAGTAAATACGTATGTGGATTGTGCTCTACACAACAGACGCTTACAATATCATAGTACCTAGCTTCGCATCCATGTTTTTCGGTGGTCGATTTGTCTTCCCTTTCGTTTTGGTGTTAACAAAGTTCCTGTTGTGGTTTTTCTGGGTTATTGTGAGTTTTGTTTATCAGTGATATTTTTTGTTTAGTTTTATTTAACATATCTTGAACAACACAAAATTGTAGGACGAACGGTAAAATTAAACTCGTGTGAGAAAAACTAGACACAAACAAAACACTAATAACCTCTTCAATTGTTTTAGCAACCATGGCGCTATTCTGAAATATTTTCTTTGATAGCGTAATTACTTCCCATTCAAATTTTCAATTTACCATTTGAACTAAATAGAAAAATATAGCATCAACACATAAAATAGAACGGAAGTCATGATATAGCCTTTAAAAAGATTAAGAGGAAGCATTGCCTTTACCACATGTGGTGTTCGTCATGATTTTCCGTCAAATGTAGTAATGTACTGTAAAAGTGAAAATTTTGGCGGTGTGGACATTTTCGCGTTTTTCGTGTTGTGTATATCAGCGAAAAAATAGTCGCACGCGAATATTTATAATAAATCGATTACATAGAGTAAAGATAAATAGGATACATAAAGTTCAGAACTATTAACAACACGAACATGTTAACACCGCGATTAGTTATATAGGGTCAAAAGCTTGAACATTTCAGCACGCGAAAATTTCCAGTTTTAAAGTATAGCGTGATATCTACACTTATATCACAGAAGATATACCGTCATCAGCGATCTTAAATCGCTATAAAGTATTTAATTGATGTTCTCCCCTCGTTTATATTACATGCAGTATAAAGACTGTGCAGAAGTTCCTTGCGTTCCTCGTTGTTTCTATGTGGTCCAACGCTACGACCCGATCACACTTCATACGCAGTGTGGGGTACATAATGTTATCTATATACCATCAGCGATATGGCGTATACATAGTGCATGTAGCATGTATAAGAGACAGGTCATTCCATGTGCCATTATACATATACATTTTCATAGATATTCAATACACACCGGCACTTTCGAAAAAAATAAAATTCATAATAACATTTCGCGATATTCATCTATTTGAATTTTACCTTCATATAAGTGATATGACCTTTTAAAGAAAGTTTAAATTCTTAAAATATATTTCTCGGCTGACTGATATGTGTATAGGCTATTCGCGATGATCGATTGTATGGAGTCGTTGTATAAGATAAAATTCCTCTCGGCTTCCTGTGACTACGTGGTTTAAATAAGTTATAAAATCTCCGCGGGGATCTCACAACGAGATAAGTGTTTTGTCAGCCACACGTCACAGCGATGACAGTTACCGTAGTTGTAGACATGATTCCATGCCACAAATCAAACATGGTATTTTAAAGACTATTCCTTATACCACTTATTTTACAAGCATCGTTTTTGTCTCGCCGCAACGAAGTAGCGGAAGCGAGACTAAGGTGTTGCTTTTCCGGCGACGACGGCGACGGCGGCGTCAACATTAAGTTTTTGCGTTTAAGTTAGTTTCCCTAAAGGTATAAGTGCTAGACCGACCAAACTTGGACCATAGATGCATCTTAGGTAGTACATCTCAACCCATGCATTAAATGCTGGATGCGGCCTACCTTTCATGGTCCATGACTTTGTCAGCATCTACATCAATATTCAGTTTTTTCGTTTAAGTTAGTAATTACTAGACCAAGCAACGCTGACATGTGCATTGATGGTCAAAGCGGCACAGGCGAGACATATCAATCCGAATGGCTTGTTTCTTCAATATGTATCGTAAATAATTTAACGTAGTTTAACGTTCGCCGTTTTTGCCCGCTATATATACTTGGGGAGATGGTATCCTGACAGCGATAATTAGAAAACCGGACAGCATCTATAGTAAAAGTCATTTCTGAAATAACATGCCGCAGTTTCACTTTAGCCATTCCCGTAATGATGGAGAATTTATCAGGATAGGGAGAATAAGTAAACGGTGCATCATCTTTATCAAAAAAATATATTTTAAGTGTCAAATTAGTACTCGGCAAATATTGATTTAACGGCGAAGGACGAATACCGCAGAGCGAACGTTTCACGGTACACAGAGCCTAACAGCAGTTTATAGGTAACTTGCGAAACATATTTGACCAAATTGCAAATTTCTTAGTTTAATATAACAAAAATTAACAAAACAATGTTATATATTTATGAATATCTGCACCTAGATGGATCAACTGACGACATAACTATAAGTGGTTAACTTACAAAATTGTCTCATATGTGAGGAAATGAGATCTTTAAAAAAATACTTACCACAAGGGTAGAAGAAACCCATTATATTAGGTGGAGATAGTCTAGAATTACAAATGTTCTTTTCTTCCATACATATACAAAATAACTGACATTTCAATAATCGTGTTAAAAAAATAGGAAATTAAATAAACGTGCAAAAACAATGAATACCATTTGTCATCATTAAACAGATGAGGGGTAGATCGTATGGACTTTAATTATCTTTTAGATGTTATAGTTTTGCAATCAACTGTCAAGACGTATATTACATGAAATCGACACCATGTGTAGCTTTCACAGATATATTTCCACGATAACCTCTCCGTACAATAATGTATATTAGGGAATTACACAGCCGTCTATAGCGACACTGTAAAGTTCGTAATTTTTGCGGGGGAATTAATTTCACTACATACGTTGTCTCCATAGATAGCGCGAAATTAAATCTCCAGCGAATTATACAGGGTAAAAAAAAAAAAAAAAAACCCTTTTTCTGTCGAATAATGAAGATAAAACACCAACTCAATATCGTATTTTAAATTATTTTGACTTGTTAAATAAATCCCATCACCGACTCTCGTAATCGCAATATTTTAACATAACAATGTTGCAAGAAATGTATTCCCCGCAAAATTGTTCTGATCGGGAATATCCACGAAATTTCAGCCCCGCTAATTTGAACAGCTATACAGTATACTTTTTATGACTGCCTTCGTTGGATTCCATAAATACATGATTCAGAATGGGTATGTTATAATAGTACGTTCAAATTCAAATTTCGCTAATTTCGCTTTAAAAAAGGTTCACATTTCCATTCTAATGCTACATGTATCACGTTAAGTGGGTTTTTGGTTTTTTCGCAATTTAAGCATTTAGCAAATAAAGCGAAAATAAGATACTCGCAAAAAATACCTGATATACGGTACTATATAAGTAAAACGAAACCCGTTTTGATAAAACAGAGGGCTGGCGTACACTTTAGGTTAAATGTGGTGTGTTCTGACGGACATGTTATATAAATAGACACACAACACTCCATGAGGTTCGTTGAATTTCCATTTTAGTAGGTATACTCTGTATGCCATGTCTGAGATCAGATGACACAATCCTGGTGTACTCTCAAATAACATGTTTTCAAAACAGTAGGAACGAGACCCATTTCGAAATATGATGTGAAAGTTCTTATCTACATAGCATGGCTTCGATGATCAAGACTATCTTGTTTAATAAATTATATGTTTCAGTTAGAACTGTTAAATCACCAACTATCTCGTTTCTCGTCCCTGTAGGAGTGATAACACTTTACATACTAAGGCGAAGAACTATATTAAAACAAAAAATCACTCAAATAACAAAACACTGGATGATGTTAGACTAAATACGTCGTATCCTGACTTTCTAGTTTCACCACTTTTACAGCGTCATTCCTATTGTTTCTGTGCCTCATCTGTTCCGGTTGTTGTTATTCGTTGTCATCTTTGGTTTGTACACGTACCATAACGTCTCTTGGCGTTATATTATAACATTTCCCGTTTCATAAAAAAAAATGTCCATAGTTGAGAAAGTAAAACAAAAAAATCCTAAATAAATACACATTTGGACAAATCTAGAATTCAAGGCTATATGACGGTAAAGGAAAATACTGTTAAATCAGAGATTTTCGTGGGGTTCAAATTTCGTGTTTCACAAAAAATACACATTTGTTGTGGGAACATGAGTTCGTGTATATCCTTCATGCGCGGATTAGCTTTTATGACATATAAGTAATTACTTCGTGGACCTATGACTTCGTAGATGAATTCGTACCCGCGAGATCAACGAAATTTAAATCCCCACGAAAATTAATGATTTCAAAGAATATAATGATGCCCTACAAGAATCATGGTGGTGAGAGAGGGAACAGTTCCAGCATTACATGCGGCACTGGTTAAAATCGTGCTAAGTCTAGGATAGAATGCCGTTCAGTAATGATCTACCTGTGAAGTACCTGTGCGAGAAACAGTATATGTAACTTCTCTGACCACAAGACATTTTCTTCCAAATCTCTTACCACAAGACATTCTTGAAATTTTCTCTGATCCTAAGAAATTTTCATAGAAATCTCTTATGAAAGGAAATTCCAGTTTATACCTCCGATCTCAACACATTCTGTTATATATCTACGATCACAAGACATGTTTTGTTTACAATTACATGATTATGATCACAGATCTTTGATCATAAGACATTCCTATTTATACATCCGAACTTGACACATTATACACAAGACCTTCTTTTATAGATCTTTGATTATAAGACATTCCTGTATATACCTCCGACCCCGGGACATTCTTGTATACAAATTACATATCTGATCACAAGACCTTCTTCTACATATCACAGTCCAAAATATTTCATTGCACATACACTTAATTACAATATGTTCTTGTACAGAGCTGTACATACCACTGAATGCAAAACATTCCTGTGACATTCAATGTACATAGATACTTCTAATTACACTTTGGTCATAGTACGAGGCTATCATTTAATAGGTCAGATGTGTACGTTCCCCTTGAGGAAAAGGTACGTATCCCGGCTGTCATGGCGATACGGTATCCGCTCGCCACACCCCCTTTAATGAACACAAATACATCTACAGCATTCCAGTCCCTCCTTTGTTTACCATCAGTGCCACATTCACATACATAATTAATCCATTGATGTTTCTGTGGGAAAAAATGTAAAAGATATTGTATATATGATAATTAATAAATATACGTCGAACGAGTGTTTATTGAAAGGGCAAGTACGCACCAGGCCGTTCTATGGAGACAAAGGCTGCACGTAACGTATAACAGGACATGTGTTTCACTCCTACAGAACATATGATCCGCTCGATTATTTCCGAACACACCACTGTTGAATGATATAACGAAAACACTTATTTGAGGGTTTGTACAAAAGCAAAAATATATTGTTTAGATAAATTTTAATAAACACACATCGATATAGAATGTTTAAATACGGCAAGTAGAAGTGTAAGTTGTGAATTTGCCAAAACGTGTTTATCTATTGTATCTTACCGCAGAAACGTCCGAAGAAACACATTTATCCCTGTATATTTAGGAGGGAAATTACTCCATGCCCTCCATTTAGGAGACATTAAATGGATCTACATTGATCTTCTACCAAGTTGCAGATAACTTGTTGTCCGCACAGTTCAACATTTTGTGTGAAACATCATGTAACAAATATACATATTTGTAGTTAAGCGCTTGATAAGGCAGCTCCTGCGAACTCCTCAGATCCGCGCCATAACAAGGAGGCAGGTACTGTACACCATCCTACCCTGTCTCCGGCATACACACATCCATGCACGGTTACACAACACACATGGAGACACGTCCTTAAATGACATTAGCGGTTAATAGGACGTTAAACAATATAAAACCAAACCAAACCAAACCATTAACCTTTTAAGAACAGACTAACATTGCTTGGGTATTTCGTGTAATTCGTTTGCCTTGAGATGTAAGGGGATATTTTTTATTTGTTATATCCTCATCTGCCCATCAACACAATAATTTCACACGTGACTTCATGATAGAAGTGATATAGATGGAAGATAGTTACCACCTTGGTACAAATGAAAAACCTTATTGTCCAAAGTACATTGTAGTGCAATGCATTGAGTACAATAAATCATTTTCGGTTCTGTCGATTACCTATAAATAGGTCACTGAAGAAATCCTCTTACTACATTGCAATAGACAAATACAAAGTACCTAACCTGTTATAATGTGATAAAAGATAACACTTTGAAACTAATGTGTCAGGACAGCTTGTTTAATGGCAGTTATTGAAATGGTAATTTACTTAACAAACCTTTCACTTGGTGCTAACAAGCGGAATGTGTACTTACTACCTTTCCAGCCAATTAAAATTGTCTTGTCTAGAAATGGAAAAACCAAAATATAATATTAGTAATAAAAAAACAACAACAACATATGAATAGGTAGTTGACAGGAGACGAGTTATATCTGATAATGTTATATTATAAAGATATATTGTTGTCTTGCTATTGTGTTGAATGTATACCGATTGGTGACCACCTATTGGTAGATAGCTTATAGGAATGTTTAAAGCCTGTGTAAGCAATAGACTGAATAGACCTACCATACTAAGGGCAACCCAGAGCATATTAATCATTTTGCACTTCAATTAACCTGTAATGTGGGCATACAATGCCACCTATTGGAGACGCTGCACAGTTTCCGCTGAATTAAGTCGCCAACAAAAAGACATTGTATGATCAGTTTGTCACCTACATTGATATGCTGTTAAGATGTACGTTTCTAACTTTATATTTTAGAACTAAAGCATTTTGATGGATGAATGACCAGGAAATTCCTGTAATGTATGTATGTAAAATCCTGTGAGCTGAACCTCTTCGCGTTTTTACCCAACTTGTCACAACTGTTATATTTTATGTTAGTTTAACACGTCAGTCAAAGTAAGCGTATAGTGCCGTACACGGGACACCCACCACACAGACACACACCGCGCAGGTATGTCCACGTTGTCGGTACTCACACCTTGAGTCCAGTTCTCTATTATTCTCCCCAATACAACACCTGACAGACAATACATATATATATAAACAACAAAAGACTTAGCTATTTAGATTTATGTAGCCCGGTGGTCACTTTTGCAAGCTGAAAAAAACTTAACTGTCATATCATGGCCTGTGTGTTTTGTCCTGAATTTCCACATAAATCACAAATTGTACCTGAATTATATCTCTTCCTTCACTACAGTACACAGGAATCTGCCGAGACCAATCCATCAACAGTATAATCGTGTAATCTTTCCCAATAAGCATATTTCTTCCAAGGTCAGACAAACGAATCCTAATTGTAAGGCATTTAATCACCTTTCTTTATCGATGGAAACATTTGGTAGGCCTACCATTAGCCTGCCCGTTACTCCACCTGCGAACGCCGACCCATTGTCGGGCGGTTATTGAGGGTGGACCACCTTAGAAATGTATTGATAGGGCCATTGAAACTATGACAATTTACTCTCAGTTCAAAGGACGCAGACATGTACTACAGGGAAATCAGAACATTTGTAACCTATGATTAAAATCATAAATTAAAACAAACAAATTGAGCAACCCATGATGAAAGGAATTTGATCAAATTAAAGATTTGAATGATATTTAAATTAAATGTAGTATAAGAAACGACCCGATTGTGAAACCTTTTGAAAAGTAAATTTGCTCTAAATATTTTAAATCTGTCTATCAAAGACCTCTCATATGTAATTAGTAGAGGGTTTTTTCTATTAGATGTTTAATTGTAGCTTCCAGGCTAGTTCTGCACTTGAATGAGGAACCTTTGTCAGTCAAATAATAATAAAATAGGTTTTTTTCCTTTTAATCTGCCTGTCCTTAATTGTAGAGGTAAATTTAATTCTGTACAGGGAATTAATAATCATGTAATGGCTGTTTTATCCCTTCTGATTTTAGGGGGGAAAGAATAGATTGTCTGAATATAACTGCATTGACTTGTATGGGGCCCCTTAATAATTTTGGACGGGGAAGGGTGTCCTCTTTAAGAAACCGAAATCGATCTGCAGCAATTATTTTCTATACTATTAAAGCTTTATTTGACGTGTTGTATCTCTCGTCCTTATATAACTGCAGACTTCAAAATGAGCAAACATTTCACACATTTCTCTACGTCTTTCTGCAGTATTAGATTTCATCATTTTTATTTTAAATGAAAAAACAAGAGAACACCGAAGTACCAGCAAAACCGTAACTGGAACTCAAAATCGTTCAAACTTGGGCAAAATATGAACAAAAGAAAGATTTACATGGAGATTCTTAAAAAGTGCAAAGAAAAACGACCAGGTCTTCCGGAAGGGTAAGCGTAATTAAGACAACGTGACCCGTGAACACATTCGTGGATGTACTTCGTCATCTTTATCCATCCTGTCAGATCGTCGAAAAGAAACCGGGGGATAAACAAGTACAAACTTCTATCTAAAACATAACAGTGTCACCCTGTGGTGTCGGTAAACAACTGAAACTCCTTGTTAGACGTCATTATAAACGTTTAACACTTCTGCGACGTCACTTCCGATGAGTCATGGCATGTGGGTGTTGTATGCCGTTATTCTTTCCTCTAAAAGCTGGTCATTGTATTTCACCCAGATATTGTTTATTCATTTTCTTTTCAAATTTTGTGTTTATCGTTTTGCTTTAAATTTTACTTACTTTAAGTATTTCTTTTAATCAAACGGACAATCAATGACGTCATGTATACTATGATATCATGTAGAGCTGTCTGCTACATGTGTATATATTTGGCGACATTTTTGTACTTAATTTGTAATACTGTAATATTTACAAAGTTATATGACTTATTCCGTGCTAATAAAAAATGAGGTAATAAAGAAATGTATAGATCAACAATGCTTTCATTCATTTGTATAACCATTGTCTTTAAGAGAAAATATATAAGAATACATGTCATACCATTTTCAGGATTACTTGCAAAAAGATAACTATCATGTTTGCCTTATATTGGATATTCTAATTTCTTTCTGATAAGGTTATATATAGCCATAATTATGAAGAAACAACATTCTGTGGTATTATGTATTTAGGCCAACAACCCCTGTCACACATTCCTTTCTACATTTGTGTACCAACATATAATAGGTAGGCAATCGGCTTATTTTTTATTTCCATGATTATACCTTATGTCGTTCTATACACAGGTACATGATGATGATACATTTTATTTTTGTAATGATATTGAAATAAAAGAATATCAAAGAAAACAGTTTACGGCATGAAATCGGATAGTCTTTGACACTGTTAGTTGTACAGAATTGTTTCCAATAAAAACATTCTATACTTATGTATGTAACACAGAGAATTGTCATTATTTAAGATAATTATTGAGTATAGACATTATATGAATAATTGCTGACTTATTCGTAAGCTGATTTGGCTGTTAAAATTCAAATTAACAACGATCTATACCTTAATGCCTTTCTATGCACCAAGTATTGATATACACGGACCAATGCAAAAACAATAAATCCGAAGTCGGCTAGATTTCAATATTTTGGAATAATAAAGCAAAACTTATCAATGTGGAACCCGTCATGTAGTCTCCAATTGAAAATTCTGATTTGTGTCTCTATAAAAGCAATAGATAACATGAAGTTTTATTGAAGAAATCGATATTATTTTCAAAATAAAGCAGATGGAAAAGATTTATTATAGTCACGTGAAGCTGACAAGGCTTTTGAGTTAATGACCGTATTAATTAGCACGTAAACATTCCACGTGACGTATCAACATGATTAGCACGATCTGGGGAGTCTTCCTGTTGTTTACTTTCCTAACGTGTTACAAAATGCGACATTATATTTGTTTTATTCTCATTCATTTATTCACACAGGTCTGTTTTCGACCTTGTTAACAATACCGCCAGTAATTCTGTATCGTTACTAGGAACTCATAAACAGCTTACAGATTACATTTTGTACATATACAAATAGAGAATACTAGAGATTCCCAATGAACACGTTTGTTAGTTATTTGCTTTGATATGGGAGTTACAATCCCGTTCAATTAGTATGTATATATTTAAAAAAAATATTTTCGCTTTCAGTCATTTAATTGAACCAATAAATATATATTAATAATGAATATCTTGTGTATGATCCTTAGTGGCCGGATTTCATATACTCATTTATCCATGTCTGCTATATGTATAGTAAGCAGAATTGCAAAAGTGCAAAACAATACCATAACACTACATGTACCATAAAAGAACAATTGTAGTCAATAAAAATGGAGGGGAAAAAAAGAAAAATTTCAGGAAAAAGAAAACAGTTATGAACCAATATTTTGTTTTCTTTTTCCCACTGAGTGACTAACGGAGTCTATGATACATAGAGAAATAGGGATATAAAAATGCAACTCTACAAGCCTCGGTTTGATCAAAATGTTACACTTCCGGGACGACTTTCCCTTTCCTCTCATTGTATAAATCGAAATGGTTGCGGTATATACTGTTAAATCACTGATTTTCGTGGGGTTTTTAATTTCGTTGATTGTTGGGTAATCCTCATCCACGAATTCATAGGTCCACGAAATAACTACAAGTTTGATATAAAGCTATTCTCCGTTTGAGTGGGTACTCGTAATCCACGAATTTATGAGCCCACGAACTGTTGTTTTGTCGAGAAACCACGAAATTTTGGCCCCACGAAAATATCTGATTTCACAGTACATGTTTTCATTACACAAATGACATTGCACTAACTGGAAATGGAGTTCGACGTCTGTCATGTATAGATACACTTTAATGGCCAATTGCTAACGAGTCATTGCAATGCTGGAGACGTGACCATTTACAGAGTCTGTACCAATTTAGAATTGTCTGGTCACTCATCGCCAACCAACGTTGTTTGTTATAACTATCTCTATAACTTGATCTTCACACGACAGCGGAAGTCATTTAATAAATTGACTAATTCCAAAATAAACATTATCTTGCACTGCATTGCGCAGAAGATACGCTGTTGCATTTGTCTTTTGACTCGACTACAGCCCTGAAGGGAATATTACTGTATGAGGTTTAATATAAGAAGTCTTGTAGTCTGTGCCTTTCTGAGGAATCAGTTATCGAAAGGCTACCAGTATATAGGCTTCTTTCTATTACATTTGAAAGTAAAATCCAGTAATTGCTAACGACAATAGACTAATGGTTCCAGCAAATATAACGGAAATTGCATGTTTCCACTGCAAACAAAAAACTTCAAAGTTAGTCAATCAACGCATTTGTCTCATTCTGAGTACAAAATAAGTTATTCTCGGAGAATTTGGCAGGTAATTTCTCGATTTTCGTTTTGTTAAGGGCTGTGTTCCAAAACAAGAAAGGTATTATAACGATCGGCAACAGAACTACGTAGAGTAATTAATGCCGTTTTTGTGTTAGGAGCTGAAAGAACAGTTTGCTATGAGCCATGGGGTCGACTAAGACAAGGCGAGGACGTTATTGAGTTAAAAATAGTATTTTTATTGCTCTGCATAGACAAAAGATATATAGATTTTAATGACAGAGTGATGCTTGGCTAGAAACCATCGTTCCAAAGTAAAACGGCAACTGAAGGGTAGGGAAGGTCGATTCCTACTGTACGCAATGCCAAAACACCCGTTACTACGGGGGCAGATATAGCAAGGGCAGGGGGAGCACTAATAAGCCTGAGAATAGCCTAGATTCCATTCATTTACCAAAACACGTTAACTTCGTCATTAGGGCACTTTGGTGTTATGCACATGCATGAATGCGCGATCCTACAAACATCTCTTTACGCATGCGTAGAAAAAGAACAGTCAAAAGGAGGAATAAGACGAGTGATAAAAAGGCTTTTATATATCAATTATGAATGCACACAACTTCAAATGCATTTAAGTAGTAACAAGCATAAAGACGGGACATCTACAGCTCGGAATACATACAAGTTGTGATGAACGCTGCGAGTATCATTGCTCCGTAATTGATTGTTTACATGTCCATTCATGAAAGTTATCAATCAAAACGACAATCAAGAACATGCCAAGTTTATAATAAATCAGTCAGGATTCAAAGGATAACTACAGAATCAAAAGGAGTTGGATATGTATAGTATACAGGTAATGGAGTAAATAGATCTCCTCAACATTAAAACAATGTAAAGTCTTTGAACAAAACCTGTAAACCTGTAGCTACTGATACTTTTATCTGTGATTTATGTTCATCAAGACATATTTACACGAATACATTCATGTTTAATCTGTAACTTTCAATTACACTATACATATCCGGCACACACACAGACATACACTCATAGGGAGGTATTAGCCAGGTGGCGTAGGACTAGTCGTTGACGCCTGATAAAGCAGCTTCTGCAAATTCCTCAAAATTGTATTGATTAATGTATGTGCTAATTGTACCGATTCTATGAATTGTACATTCTATGAATTGTAAAGCGCTTTAGAGTGGCTTATTCTAGCTAGTTAGGACGCTATACTAAATAGTGTATATTATTAATTCGTAATAAGTGCGATCTGATAGAAGAAGAATACTTTCACTTGCAACATGTCAAGAATGTTTTCAGTGTTTATAATTACTTCAGCAGTGATGTGTGTCAGACTTTCAACAGAAACATTTTGTTACAGCAAACGTGACTATATGTATGTAGTTATTTTTTGAATGGTTAAAATATATAAACATAGCAACGCTTAAGCATACAACTGTATACTTGATTTAAACCGACGTTTATACATATCTTACGACAATTAAACATTTTTTAATATTATAGTGAAACCTCGTTATACTGCCATCATTTATCCAGGAAAAGTTTGGCGTTATAGCGAGTTTTGGCAATAACTTTCGGAAATGTATAAATGAATTTTTGAGGCAAAAGAGACTGAATGAACCGTGGAATATATTGACGGTAAGAGAGGTGGCAAATGAATCGAGGGACATTATATCGAGGTGTTACTGTAAATAGAACCATCTACATGTAGTAATAATGCTTAGTGCATTTGAATGTGGAATAAGGTGGATAAGGAAACGAAAACGAAACAGCATACAACAAAGTACATGTATAACAGAAACTCTCGTTCGAATTAACAATCAAGGAAACTGCAAGGAGTATAGGACATTACCGTACTGGCTTTATTTTGGAATATGAAATTTTCAGCAAAACATCCCTAACCTCACCCAATGATGCACCAAAATGGTTGGAAAAGAACATCAGTTCCCATTTATGTAAGATGTGTCTTGCAATTAAATATAAATTTTAAATAAAGACATCATTGGTGATATGAAGCACAATTTGTAGCTGATAGTCTGTGTTAGTCAATAATAAAATTATTAAAATGAGTATCTTACTTTGTTGAAATAAATCTTTAGCTGTACAGTTAAGTGCTATTTATATAACGTTTGTGCGAAGTCTGTTCACCATCGTGACTCAAACCGGAAATCAGATTGTAGTAAAAATTAGAATAGAATA
>JAUMHH010132406.1:0-20765 GCA_032359455.1 Chlamys rubida
TGTAATGTGTTGTTTGTCACTTCGATATAGTGTAATGTGTTGTTTGTCACTTCGATATAGTGTAATGTGTTGTTTGTCGCTTCGATATAGTGTAATGTGTTGTTTGTCGCTTCAATATAGTGTACTGGTTGTTTGTCACTTCGATATAGTGTAATGTGTTGTTTGTCACTTCGATATAGTGTAATGAAAGTAGAGAACACACACATGTTTAACTTATTGCTAAAACGGAAAAAACAGAACTTTCATTAAATATTTCAAAAACTGTATCATTTGATTAATTTTGAAGCTTCACCAAATTTTACTGTATGTAAAAATGTGGAGTGATAATAAATGTAGTGCTGACTGAAGTGTGTATATCTAAATATACGTGTTGGTATAGTAACGCTATGACCAGGATATACACGTAATTGTAATGTCTTGATATACATTGTTGTACAGCAGCTACAGGTGGGGCCAGTCTAACTGTAGACAATCGATCTGATGACGAAGATGATGGTGGATTCACAAGAAGTACTGCACGTGAACAAGTTCTAGCCAGAAATAGTACAGACTCTGCAGAGGTATAGTACAACAAAGTAAATCAGACTGTAAATGACCTGGGTAGTCTTTTTTTACAAACAGCTCTAATTTGTCTCACGATATGTTGTAAAATATTTGCATCATACAGATACATGTTTCATACACCTTTCTGTACTTATTGCATTTTGTATGTGTATGTATATGTATATAATCCTGGGTAAAATTCTGCTGGTAATATATTCAGGAAAAATATGACTGTTTGGGTGCAGTATTCAAGAATACATGTACCATACAGGCATACTACCAGCTGTGATTATCCTATCCTGCTGCTTATGGGGACATTTTGGCCCTGTGCAAAAAACATAAGTGCCAGGGGCCTTTTGTGTTTAAACGTGGACCAATTTACTAGACAAAATATGTTGTGTTTTTATCCAAGCTTAGTTAAGCTTCAATTAAAATTATAATACTATGGACTTATACGATACCCTGCTAATTCTGTGATAATACTGATATATTTACACTGCATTTTAGGACTAGGTTCACATTTTTGAAGCTTTATTTATTTATGTGTATCCAATTAAGTGAATAACTCCATTGCTGTTTTGAAGAAAAATCTGAATAAATACCAATTAATGTTTGTGAAGAAAATAAAAAAGTAAAATTTATGTTTCATTGATGAAAAATAATCGCTAAATTCATAAGATTTCTTTTGTGACATATGACCACATGGCATTCTGTTTTGCTTTCAATTTTCCAAGAATTGTAAAGCAATGAATGCATTAAAATATTCTTGGTCATTAATTTTGTTTGTATTGTTACAAACTATCTTTATATTCTTATTCGGCTCCCCTTGCTGCTTTGAACCTTGAACTGCACTGTAAAATGCAACTATGGTGTAAAGTTGGGTGACGTAATCTACAGGCACGTTCATTTAGCCTATTTCTACTTGTGTCACTCAGGATGCTGAGACTCGATGATAAGGGATCATTTATATCTGCAGCATTTCTGCTGCATTGGCATTAGAAACAGGGATCAAATACATATATTTGTGGGAGTCACGCAAACCTGAGAGAAATTTTGGTATATGTTTAGGCTCGGAATGCAGTAGCAGCACTGGCTGATAGACCCACACAACCAGCTACAACCCGACCCTCACGACAAGCTGCACCCAGCAACTCTCGCGATTCACAGGCCTCAGCTCAACAGGACGAGGAACGTAAGTCTGTAGTCAAAAAATGGTCATGTTTTACAGTTTCTTGCCCCAATACTTTTGGAAAACCAGAGTTTTGCAAGTAAGAGTGAAAATGCCTGTTTAGAGTAAAACCTATCATGTGACAGCAATAGGGGTATACAATACTGATCTATTGTACTTAATACATGAATACACGTGTTGTGTAATTCATAAACAAAATAAGATCAGTTATAAAATTGACCGAACTTTTATTTAAAACATTACGGATATAGAAGGTGTACGTTTGAGCAGCATTACGTTTTGCTTGTTCCTTTAGAGGTTATTATAATTATAATTAATCTAGAATATAATTATCTCTTGTATGTAAATGATACTAGGACAGTATCTCTTGTTCACAAATATGCCTTGTGTTATATGTTATTTTAACAAGTACAACTCATTATTTGTGTCATATGTACATGTATGACCCATGTTTATTATGTATACAAGTATGACGTGACTTGTATTACATGCATGTTAATTGTTATGACACATGAATTCAAACTACTTTTAATTTATTCTGCCTCAGAGTTCCAGTTTTTTGTTGGAAATATTTTCCTACCGTCCGGGTATGTAAAAATTCTACAATTTGTTTTTACTTCACGTTTGATATTGAAAGTACTCTTCATTTTTTGTTTCAGGGGGAATAAAGCTTGGTTTGGGAGACTTCATCTTCTACAGCGTGTTGGTGGGAAAGGCCTCCTCTTACGGAGACTGGAACACCACTCTGGCCTGTTTTGTTGCCATTCTTATCGTAAGTGTTGTAACATTTTTAAAATAAGCAAAATATATTTGGTAAAGTTCTTTGATTCTATTTGTTCAACGTAATATGCCTTTACATAAGATTAACTCATTCACCCCTGAAGACACATTTGAACTCTTCTAATACGAAGGTTGGACTAGTTCATTATAACATTTCAGGGGTGGATGAGTTGATAGAATGGATTATATGTAGGTATAGGGAAGATTCTACTCAAGGGTGTAGAGTTTGGGTTAGAACAGAGGACTTATCGCCACGGTCATAACATGGAATTTAAAAGTCCCACCCCATAACGGGGGTTTATCTATGATTTAGGGGAAACTACCTTTTTTTAAATTGAGGGGAAAATCAAATCTCATGATGTACATTATATGTTGTTTTAAATCATACAGATGTTTTTAGTATGTCTTCATTTAATTATTCATCCTTTTCTTTTGTAGGGGCTGTGTTTCACTCTACTGTTGCTGGCGATATTTAAGAAAGCTCTTCCAGCCCTTCCCATATCCATCACCTTTGGACTGATATTCAATTTTGCAACAAGTGAAATAGTGGCACCATTTATGGACCGTCTAGCTTCAGGACAGGTGTATGTATAGTGCTAGCCTGTAGGTATAGTTCTGATTGCTTACCTGTAGGTATAGTTCTGATTACTTACCTGTAGGTGTAGTTCTGATTACTTACCTGTAGGTATAGTTCTGATTACTTACCTGTAGGTATAGTTCTGATTACTTACCTGTAGGTATAGTGCTGATTACTTACCTGTAGGTATAGTTCTGATTACTTACCTGTAGGTATGTGCAGTTCTGATTACTTACCTGTATGTACAGTGCTGATTGGTTGCCTGTAGGCATGTGTAGTTTTGATTACTTCACTAATCGGTGATGTGAAGAAATAATAACTCCAAAGTGTGTACAATATAGTGTTCTAACTACATGCGGGACCATGTATGTTTTGTAGATTTACACATAAATGCAAATGTGTCTATTTTTGTTCTTAATTGTATGAATCAATGTAAAGGCAAATCCTTTCAAACATGTTTGTTGTTTTCAGCTTGATATTTGATCATTTCTTGCTGTGTTTCAGTAGTGATTGTTCATCAACATACAGACTGAGTTTAGCCATGTTTTACATGATCAAATATGTGGATTTTTTTTCATAAGTATTCATTCATTGTGCTCTGGGTTCAGGGGTCCTGTAACATTTGGAACAGGATGTGGTTAAAAATTGTCGAAAAAGATGTTAAAGTGCAAAATAAATTTTGAATAATAATTCTTATGGTAATTCTGATAAACCCCCTTAACATCTCCACGAATTTGTCTGTTTAATTTGTCTGTTTATTATATCTTTGTTTTGTGTTAGTCATGTTGATGTTGTACTTGATTAATGTGATGTACAGTCAAACCTGCCCCTGTAACCAACTCCATTTGGAATCCCGGAGGGGGGGTCTCTTAATGCATGCTTGACCATACTAGGTCGCGACTGCCTTCTTGTCAAGGACATTCTTGAGGTGTCCTTCAGATAGGTATTCAACTATGTGAGATTATCATAATGCTCCTTAATTTAATTACGAAATAGGAATTTGTTTCAATGTTGACAGTGATCTTGATGTTATAACGTCTTGACAAAACTGTTGTGTTGAATATTGTAAGTTCTTTGTGTACCATAATGTTTAAGAAACATTTTATTATATATAGAATTTTCTGGAAGGTTTCTTTGAATGTAATGTAACTATCTAACTGTGGAAACATACACCAGGACAAGCCACAAGGTGTTACCTGAGGACTGACGAGATGTTAAGAGATTGTTCAGTACACAGGTAAATTTCAGTAAAATATTAAGGTTGTGGTTGCAGATTTAAGGTCTTTCCTATAAGATTTCTCCATATTAAATTTCCGGATTATCATTAATACACACATTTTCTATGGCAGATAGATACAGTGGCCATGGTGTGATGTCATTGGTACATAGAGATGTGTAGTCTTTGACTATGTCAGATAGGTACAGTGGTGTGATGTCATTGGTACATAGAGATGTGTAGTCTTTGACTATGTCAGATAGGTACATATATGCACATTGACTTTGTGAGACAAGCAAAATGAAAGCATGTCACCAGTTCATACACATCATGGGAAATAGGTACTGTGTCTGATGTATCTTTCACAGGAAGGAATAGAAAACAAAAGTCATTTTTACATTTATTAAGAAATTTATTGCTGATTATTTTAGTGTCTGGTATGGATTAGGATTTATGCCTTATGTCATGTTTGCTTAAGGCCTGAATGTTTAGTAACTAACATGGCATGATGGAGGGAAGCAAGCCTCGTGCAGAAAAATAAGTTAACTGCAAATTGGTGCATCTAAAATGTTACCATTTCTCATCATTAGCCCATATAAGATTTTTTGTTTCTTTTTCATAAATCAATCATGTTTTGAATGCCGGTGTCATAAACAAATTCGTAGATTTTACATCATTACCGGTAACCTTATTAATTGAAGGGGAAACAAATTGGAAATGTAAATATTGTAATTTATTTAACGTAAACATGGAAAATATCACATGTAGAAATTTTCGCGTTTTGAATGTTCAAATTGATCGAAGTGTGGATATTTTTACACTGGGAAAGATCCTGAAATATATATCTATAATCTATATATATACGCATGAGAATAATTTGGGTTATTTTAATAAATGAGAATAACGTGAATAACTTTTACAGCAGTCATCGTTATCAGTATCAAATTATATAATGCTTTAATTTGCTGCTTAAAATATTTTTGCTGATACATCATATATTCCATACGTAGATTTTGTTGGATATTTGTTACACAGCATTAAATGTTTTATACAATGTATATACATCATATGTTGTCTCAGAAGTTTTATACAATGTATATTACATCATGGTATCCTCATTGAGATTTTGTTTAGTGATACATGTACCGTAATTAATATCCCCTGGTTATGTACATTACATTTTAGATATTAGCAAAACAGTTAAGATTATTGACATATAGAAAAACGAGATAATTTGTTGTTGAAAAAATATCTGAAGTAATAAATGCAACAATAAAATATAAATAATACACAACATTTCTCATTATTAAATGCTATTGACAATAAAATCATGACATATAAGTTATAATAAAATTGATGGAGTCTCATACAACAGTGAGTTTATTGTCTTTGGTGTACAGTGCGGGCAAGCCGAGTCTCTTGTAGACAATTACGAACGAGAAAATCATTTAATCCTCCTATCAGCATTAATCAACTATAAGATACACCCATGTGTTTAGGGCTTTCAGTTGGCCATTTTTATTTTGTTGTTTCGGAACTGGAATATCTTTTACCATGAAATAAGGAGGGTCAAAGCAGATGTTAAATAGACATGCCGGACTCCAAGAGGAAGTGATTTATCAGAGTAGCATCAGTGACCATGTACAATGTAAATGTCGACTCTCGACACCAGTCCTTGATTCTATACTTACCATATTTGGAACACATAAAGATATTTTAGTGACACCATCATTTTGAAAATCCTTCTGGAGTCGAACTAGGCTGTACTAGGCTGTACTAGGCTGTGCCAATAGCAATTTATGTATATTTAAATACTTTTGCTATTATTTTGTACATGTATATTAATTGGATAATACAAGTATAATACATACAATTGATATCTTGAACATGTATGAACCAGCGACATTTGATAATCATATGTGACCAGTTTTAAAATCATTGCTTAGGTATTGAATTTTACCGGATTTCGATTACACCGTAATATGGGCATAGAGGCAAAATGTACAGGTCGTTTGGCGCCGACTGTTTCTCTACATCAGCTTAAGATAATTCGGTCCCAACCTTTTATAGTCCGTATGATCTTGTTTCAACGCTCCAAACAAAACGTTTGCCTTGTCACATTTTATACAATATCAATGTTTTAATGCTCGAATAAAACAGAATAAAAAGCCCGTCGACTGAAAGTATCACAAAATAAACTTGAAATAAAAACCGTATACTATAATGATACTGTACAGTTGGGATATTATACTGATACAGATGTACTGTACATCGACCACACAAATCAAAATTCAGTTTACTCAAGTTTGACAAAAGCGGTTTTCACACAAGTACAGTCTCTCTCCAACCCTACTTGCCTCCTTCCATAATTATGCTTACTTCTCATCATTCATGGCTTTAAGCTACAATCAATACCGTTAGCTACTCGTGATCATAAGTCGTTACATTAACTCTCCAATACACACACACACAAGAAAATATTTTCAATCGTCTTAATTGAAACAATATCAATGATAACCTGTTGCCAAATAACACACAAAACAACGTGATATTCTATCTAGCACAAGTTATAACCAAACGTGATATTCTATCTAGCACAAGTTACCAAACGTGATATTCTATCTAGCACAAGTTACCAAACGTGATATTCTATCTAGCACAAGTTACCAAACGTGGAGAGCACATATAATAAAACATTTTATAAATGACACTTATATTATTATCTTGATATTGAAGTTTGTGGATAAATATGTTGTTTTGCCTCTGTTTAGTCCGACTTCCTAGATATACTGTAATGATACTGACTGTTTACAGTTGGGTGGTTATCTGTGACACAAATCAAAATCTACTCTACTCGAGTTTTGCCTATGGCAATTTTCATTGTGATACACATGCTTTCTATCAAGACTTACTTGTACCATTTTCCATCTAGCGTCCTCCATCTTTATACATTCATAGCTTTAACGATCAATATCGTTGGCTGCTTAGGAGGCATTATTATTTTGTACTAAACCCCCTCCACAGCATGCACGCGCACACGCACACAGTAACATATTTTCCTCCATCACAATTGTAAAATTATCAATGATAACCTGTTATAAAATAGCACACTAGAATTATGTGATATTCTGTCAAGCACAAGGTACCGAACGTGAAAGAACACATAGACTAAAACAGGTTCTTATGGCACTCACTTAGTACAGTATTGCATTTTATAACTATATATATTGTATTGCTTCTGTGCAATCATTATTTTCATGAGGTATTCTTAGAAAAATGTGTTTTTAGCTACATACGTATATACCCATTATTACGCAATATGTAGAATCTCCAACCCCGTCAAGTTTGTACATACTTATGAAGAATTCAAGCTATTTAATGTTTATGTCAACGGAGAAAATATAGTTCCTTTATACGAATCTATTGATGTTTTACTTTACCTGTAGATATACACGGTTGTAACTTTCTACTGACTTTATATAAGAACATCATACTCAAAGCCAAACTGGTTTGACCATTAAACATTTCGCACTTTGCAATGCACAAACTGTTTAGTTGGTAATATTCGCTGGGAATTTGATATCGCTATATACGCGGTCATCAATTATAGCAAGAAAGTAAATACTTAGCAAATATCAATACCCTGAATTATAATCTCCATGAATATATATTTACAGGCACAAGAACAAAACCCCGTTACTGCCGAATAATGAAGATTGAACAATTCATTATCGCATTTTACCTAAATTTCACAAAACACTTGTATAATAAATCCCATTGCACAGAAGTACTTTCGTGAGCGCTTTATTTTTACCTGACCGTGTTGCGCTAAATTTAATTCTCGCGAACTAGTTCTGATCAAAACAACCGCGAGATATTAGCCCTGAGAAATTAAACAAGTATACAGTATGTACGTGGTAGACATTCATGACTCCAGACTCTGTGGATAAACCTGCTAAGAGTTGGTAAACATTTTTGGTTACCCACTAGTGAATATCACCCAAGACGTTATTTCATTGGTCAATTTTCTTATTTTGACGTCATGTAACAACGCTTTGCGACGTCATCTTCAATGGTGACGCCATGATTCATGGCAACTGTTTTCCCCATCATCAAGGGAAACCTGTTGTTTTCCAAATAAAATTTAAACGTTGTGGAAGAAAAAAGGTTCCCAAACTCGTGATGGCTGGTAATCTTAATTTTTTCTAACTCCAATTAGTTTAATTTCCCAATTGTAAAAGCCAGTCGGTAAACTTCGTGTCTTTATATGATTTGAAAATTAACTAACTTGGGTTAAATAAACATAATAACCAACCATCGCTGGTCGGAGAACCTCTATATATAAGTGATTCACTCGACAAGCGGGTAAACACAGTGATCGTTGTAAAGGAGGAGCACAAATACAAAAGGACAAGTTTGGTAATATAATGAGGTGATATTAAATCCGTTTTCGTCAAATCAGTCCGGCATGAATTTTGTGACTTCCCTGAGCGTTGACTGAGCTGATCCTATCGTGAAAACGATGACAGAGAAATGTTGCTTAACCACATTCCATCTTCGGTCTCGGTCAGCAGGAGGCGTGTTCTCTATCTCAAACAGGGCGTCCACCAGCCCTGGAAAACTGCTACTTGCGTAGTTGTTCACACTACTTTGTGCGAACAAGATGTGTCTGGGAAGAGTAAAACACGTGCATGTTAAACGTTTTAATCATTGCTCATTTCAATTGGTCTGAACGCCAAGTACTATATATGTGGGTTCTTTATAATACGTCAACTAATAGTCGTAATCGGTTAATTTGTAAACTATGATTTCAAATAAAAAGATGAAAAAACAATCATGCTAGTTTGAGACCACGCACGGATGTCAGAATGGTGGTTTTGTGACTGTGTGGTAATAAAACATATTGAAGGTCTATATATTCTTAAGCTCTAAATCTTGTCTTTTACTTAACGACATTATTATCAAACTATATCAAACGTTTAATATCATTATTACCTTTCCCTTCATCAATAATAACACTTCGGCTTCACCTACGGATACAGTTTCATTACTCCCTTTCTAAGTATTAGGACTTTTGGATAGACACGACCTGTTGTGTTACTTGACCAATAAACTACTATAGCCAAGGTTTTCTACCAAAGCGCCTTCAATTCACGCTAAAGAAATCTTACGGTCGTCATTGTAAGATCCCAGTGTGTATCATGAAAACAGACTTCTTTACTAAGTCTTAAATTGTTGGTGACCTACATACTCTCATGATTTTAACTGTTGTTACCATAACATGCACCACACGAGGTTCCGAAAACGCCTACCATTCCGGAACGCATGGTTTTGGGTTCCTTTTATGTCAATCTGATTAAATAATCTTTTATATGGCTTCGTTAACTTCGTAACTCGCCTACGCACAGCTGATTTTAATAAGATTGCATTTTTGTTTGGGTTCATGATGGTTTTCCTTTAGTTTTGATACCTCGTCTGTTGCTGTATCGACTTGGGTTTATATCTTGTAGTTGTTGACGATAAAGTGACCCCCATCAACTTTTTGTCTATTATACTTTACATTGTATTATATTACCTGGAATTTCTACCCTATACTTGAAGGACTGAGCAGTACCTCGGTCTTGCGTTTCCATATACTAATATAGGTATAGGAAATACAAATTTATATACCTGACGAGAGGCCTCCCTGGGAGTCCAGCCGGGTCAATGAAGGCCCTTTCCAACTGAATCAGCTGGTCGTTAATTTGTCGAATGGCAAACGGACTAAGAAAGAAAGGTTCGCACGGTCATCAAATTTAACAGCAACAACAAGTCTCAAGAACAGTAATCATAGAACAGGAACAATCCTTAATTGTTTCCTCTTCATTTTCGTTTTTCATCTTATATTAACTTTTGTGTATATTTAAGAGCAACTGACCTTTTAACAATGTTAAATAAAGTACATATCTTGAGGAAGGCCTATATGTATTAAATTTAAAGAAGCTGATATATATTATTTAGTTATTATTGACCAATGCCTGCAATGAGCCTCTTATAACCAGTGGTAGAATGCTGTTGATGCATACTTGTCCATATTTTATCTGTTATATCATTTCCCGTGCAGAGAAAGCCTTATTGATACTTACTTGTTTTTATCGACCTTATCTACCAAATCATGGAACTTATTGGCCTCAGCGGTAAAGTTTTGCGTTGCTTGTTCTAGCCATTCTGTTGGGGAAAAAACATTGACATGTACCAATTAGCGATCGGTCGCAGCGATTTAGCAATGCAGCTAGTATGAATTAAAACATGATCGTGTCCAGATCTAACATTTACCAAAGCTCATAAGATGAAATCGCGTTTTTGATGATAATACATACTAGGCTACACGTTGGATTAAAACATCCCCATATATTATACATACACATAGCTTCTCGTTCACAATTAGAATATTTACTCTTTATTTTCAAAATTTGAAAGGTAACATACCAAACCGAACACCATTGTCCCTGAGTAGTTTGCCATAGTCTTTGTCCAGAATACGGACCAGTTGTTCTAGTTGTTTAGCAAAATCGATGACATCGAAGGGTATGATGAGACTGTCGGCTAGATTACGACATACTTCTGAAACTATCTGTCCTACAGTCTCGTGATGCTGTACAATGAAAAACAACAAGAAAATATAAAAGTGTAAACAGAATCATAATCCGAAATTTAAATCGATAAAATAAATAAATAAAATCAAAGTATATAGAAAAGAAAAATTGCACAGAAACCATTGAAAAGTATGAGGGGAAAAGACCACTTGTTCCGGAAAGGTAAGCGGCTTTACCAACCACGTGATCTATATCAAATACACGTGATGTCTATGTCAAGCCAAGTTGTCATTTATTCATGGAGCAATGCTGATCCAGTACTTAACCAAATTATATAAGATATCTTATATAATTATATGAGATATCTTATATACTTTATAAGATATCTTATATACTTTATAAGATATCTTATATAATATATAAGATATCTTATATGTTAATAAGATATCTTATATGTTAATAAGATATCTTATATGTTAATAAGATATCTTATATAATATATAAGATATCTTATATAATTTGGTTAAGTACTGGATCAACATTGCTCCATGAATAAATGACAACTTGGCTTGCCATAGATGTCATGTCCTCATACGAAGGACCGATTAAATGACATCGCAATAACAAGGCATAACTAATGACCATACTATAAGACACGCTATTGAAGATCATTAAACAATAGAACTTTAAAAGTAACATTTCCCTATGAGATCATGATGGCAACAATAAAAAATGTCGATAGCCTTCATCAACCTTCATCTATAGGAATCATGTGTTTTAAGTTTGTCCGTCAGCAGTCGTAATATTTTACAGAAATAATGAAAACAATATAATAAGGTGGTTGGGTAAATATATAGTTAATTATAGCATTCGGTGGAAATGTTATCATCATAACATAAGTATATGGAGAGAAATATATCATGACCTAACTTAATGAGGGAATGGTTGTACAATTACACGCTACCGTCCATTCGAATCAGTGTAGTTCGTTAGCTAACTGGGACTACGCCGGTAAAATTTCGATTGAAGTGGACGTTGCAGAATATGATAAACGGTACAAAGTACAAATTTCCCTCCAGCTGTGGACCTTTGACAGTGATTAACAAAACTTCCTTATGCGCACGCTTACGTCAATAAAAATGACGTCCAAGGATTGTAGCATTGACGTTGACCTAAACATGTGATATTATACAAACCAATGTCAGAACCCACACATCTAATTAACAGTGTGACTGGTGTTTAAGACTTTAAGAAGTAAAACAAGGTGAAAGTATATGTTGTAAAATTAAAGACACATCAAAGATTAAAACAGACTATCAGAAATATCAGAAAAACTAGACATTTACTATCAAACTAAATATGTCATAATTGGTATTTCTCATATTTCACTAATTCGGACTGTCGTCTCGCTGCAAAATATTGAAATAATTTTGTGGGTTGAAAAAGAAAAATGCTTGTCAGATCCTATAATTCCTTATAAAGCTATGCTCGAGACTTCTTACGAACAGTTAAGATGGTAACTGGTATAATCAGACAAATATTTAAATTACGAAGTTAAAAAACAAACAAACGTTATGCTTTTTAGTCCTAATATAAACATGCAAGGACAACACGTTTTATAACCATATGATGGTAAAGACGACGGACTTATCCCAAACACGCGGTTACCTTGAATCCTCTGTCAATGAGCTCGTCCATGGCGTAGAAGGTCTCGTACACAGAGTGGTACAGTGGGTAGGAACCAAGGTGGTACTTCTCCTGCAAAATGTAGTCATGCTCCTAGAAAAAGTCTCATACTTCTACATAAGACGACGAATTTCGTTAAATATTTCACTAACCAAAACGGTTTCAAACTTTCTTTAATACTAGAGGCTGGATGATGGATTGTCGTGATGAGAAATGTGTTTGGGGACATTTATTTCCTATGACAATGGGTGTCGTGACATAGATGCCATGGAATAGAAACCAATATTAGGGAGTAAAAAATAAGTATAAGTAATGGTGGTAGTACCTCAAGTTTTGTCCCTCAACTGTCCATCTATAAGAGGACGAAAGAGAAAGCCCCCCGATTCTGAATGGATATAATAACTAGAACAATGACAGGTCAGCAAGGGGCCAGCCATGTGCTTGACCATACTCCCATGATTTATACTAGTAACAGTAACATTGACATTTAAAAAATCCAATTGCGCAAATACATTTCACAATGTATCACCATATCATATTTCAGAAAGATTAGTCTTTTGGATTCTAAGATAATCTCCGGAAAAGAAAGTGTAAGACAGACAGACAGAAAGAAAGAAGGATACATTTATTATTTCAGAGCATCCACAACTCAAAAGCGGTGCCCTTACGAAGGTGATAACTGCCATTACACATATAGAATACTACAACAATTACAAACTGGTTAAAGTCACCACCAGTAGCTATGATACCTCGTAAAGCACTTACTGTATCGTATGTATAAGACATGTCAGCGCAAGGGAGTCCCACAGTCTGCACAAACCTGGCATAATCACTTCCGGCTCCGAGGGAGGGGATCCTGTCAGGAAGACATTGGTGCGGGTATTATCTCTGTATTTAGTACATGTCCAGCGTTGTTGTTAGAAATGGACATATACAGAAAGATGGTCAATGTATTGAGATCGATAAAAACGTACACAATCTTACTTACTATATGTATGCTTTTGTTGATAATAATTAGTATCAAAATCTTAGTATATTGTTGTTATTTCAATATCTCTTTTCTTTGGTATAATTTTATTATTTTAATATCGAAATCTTTACACGATTTTGTTCTTATTTGCACATCAAATCTTTTAATGATTTTATTGTGATTTTGATGTTTATATCTTTGTATTATTTTTTTGCAATTTGAATATCGAAACGTTTGTATGATTTTGTTGTAATTTCAATATCTTATATACATGTAAGTATGATTTTGTTAACCTCTTACAATATCTTTTCTTAAAGGTTAGTATAGTGCACTAGCACAATTTCAGTTATACGTTTTTCGTTGTGTAATAGAGGTTGTACATATTATTACAGTGGACTTGCCTATTCTTAAGTTTTGTGTAATGCCATACATACTACTATTGTACTTGTCTATATGGATGATGGTGTGACGTACTTGGGTAAGGAAGAACCGTTGGTGGGGCTTGTGCTGACCCATTTATCATACACTGTCGGCATACCTTTGGCAAGGTCCTCTTGGTTAGGATTTTTCACCTAGAACCAATACCAATATACACGGTTACAATAGTTACACTCAAAAGAAAACGTCAACTCAACACTTCATTATAATGAGATGTATACGACCAAGATCGCCCAGGGAAATCACTGCTGTAATATATTGAAATGCAAATATTATAAATCATCTATGAATATCATTCCTTTATGATACATCCAACTGATAACGATGATGCATTCGAATTATTTATCGTTATTATGTATGCTCTTTTATTACAAAATATTCCAGTCCTGGTACATACCTGTTGGGAAAACGTTATCTGTTAACATGATATGCATATGACATATAAACCTTACCTTTTTGGTAGCGTCGTACAAACTGCGGTACATAAGTGGTGTCCCTTCTATTTCTACCGTGTAATTTCCTGACACGAGAAAATGAATGAAACCACAATGTCGATTTTTCAATATAGATTCAGAGGTTAAAACGTACTATCACAATACTCCCCTAACATAACTTGTATCGAATCACTGCACTGGTATGTTATTAGTCTGAAGTATATAATTGACACCATTGGTTTTGTATAAAGCAAAACCAAGAACTATGAACAACGTTTGTGCGATGAAAAGTATCATATGATCGTTTTCATTTTAACACATAAATTCGAGGAATTTAAACAACGATTGCGCAATGAAGATTTTTCTTATTAACGTTTTTACTTCTTACAGTTAAAACCTGGAACTTTGGATTATGTTTGAGAAACACAGAAATGCATACGACGATTTAAAATTGAAAACTATCATAAATTAATTGGGAACAATCGGTAACGTGTTACTAATGCAGATTTGCATACGAACGTTTATATATTTTTTGAGCAATGTTTAAGAATTGTCCATTTTCTTAAGAATGTTAACATTGACGTTAAACGTCCTAATCTAGCATCTGTCTGTTTCGGGTTAAACATCCTCGCAACAGCCAAGGTAATATGAAGACGGGTGTCTAGGTAGACACCACTGAAAGGAAAAAGAAGGGAAGACATAAAGGAAAAGAGAGATCCTAAGTGTTGCAATTTGGGCAACAGGTCAATGTTGGTCTCTTTGACGTTTATGTAGTGAAAGACACTGAAGAAATCCCCGGATTCTGCAGGGGGCCACGTGAGATGCCTCCTACGACACGCAGTCGGATACGACATGATCATTTTCCCCAAAAACTCTGTTCATAGGTCCTAATCTAGTAAAATGGATATCGTGTCACCTATTCTGAAGATGCCCACTAAAAGTACCAGAACTATATACAAACCTTCTACGGCGATGTCCACATTGACGTACGCCAGTGAACGGGCAGCCAGGTTTTTCACGTATTGCTAAATATAATAAAGGTGAAGATCACATACATTTAGCATGAATAAACCTAGGTTAAATAATTACATAGCACAAACAAACCACATACAAACAAATAAGCTCCATTTTTTATTGTCTGTGTTACGTTTGTCGAATGAATAAAAAAAGAAAGATGTAAGCAAAGATTAAGCTAATGAAACTTAAATAAACTTTTATGATATTATTTAAACAATCTGGAGATTTCTTTCCTTTCAGCCGTTATCAACCATCCTCGATATCCAGGGGTTACGATCACTTACGCTCTCTGCACCCCTGGAATTTGTCGGCAAAATTGAAGGCACAAAGATAGCTGTTTGATGGGTCTCCGGTAACAAAACCCGACCAATCGCTAGGCTGATACCTATAATTTGAAGATACAATGTAACAAAGGACCGACACCCGGCTTCAAAGCCAGTCAATTTTTACCGTTACGCGATTTCGAGATTCTGTTGATGGATCAAACTAGTCTTCTTGTCTCATCAACAAGGTGGCACACACTGAGCCTTCAATATTGCTATGACATATTCCAGGGGTGCAGAGAGCGTAAGTGAACGTAACCCCTGGATATCGAGGATGGTATCAACCGATTCATTTCTAAATAAGCTATCAATCTTACGGAACATTTAATCAGCATACTAATACAAAGATCTGTATCTGATCATGAGATGATAAAGACTCTTACCTCTATCCACTCGCTGGAGCCCACAAGTCCGTACTCCTCGGCACCCCAACTACAGAATATGATGGTACGCCGTGGCCGCCATTTTCCTAAAGAATTATGTAAAGAATACAATACATCGTCAATTTTTATCAGAATACAAGTAGAGGAACAACTATAATTTGTATTCCGCTGGTATACAGCTTGACAACCAAAAGTGATAAATTGGAGAAAACACGTCATTATAAATAATAATATACAAAATAGTTAACATGAATCCCATTAAAACAAGATATAAAAAATGCTATCGTAAATGACTAGATTTAACTCAGTATGGATCATAGTGAGGATACCAATAATTACAAATAATGAGATTTAATGTAACTTAGGATAAATAAGGAGATATCATGTAACTCACGCCTAATGTAAATGTCTTTAGTTTACGAGAATAAACCAAATTGTTCTTTCGAACTTTCTTGGTTTATTCATTGATTTTTTAAACATCCTTTTCAAAACAAGACCTAGCAGTATCATTGCTCTTATTGAGATAACTGCTTCCGTAAATAGATAATATATTTGTTTATTTCATTACACATCATTAGAAACAGCGGTAACCGACGCGTGACAAATACAGCCAGTCGGTACCTGTCGAGATGAGCTATCGATCACAAAAAACGTGCAGACATACTCTCGTCGTCCACACAATCAGCCTGGTTTTGTCAGGATTACAGCTCCTATGATTATTAATGAATATCGTATGAAGGAAGTACCTCGATCACGTTGCCTGTGGCTTGACCGCTGAGCCAGATATATACAGCCTTCCCTTACACTGAATAGAGTTAATCTGAGCATAGTAAAATTCGACAGATTGATATGGTCAGTATACACGCGTATAGTTTTTTTTAGACATACTTAGGGTTCTAGCTCCTTTCTATTTTTTATAATTTTTACCGTTCGTATGGTGGAGGCCAACCGTGATTGGCTGACTTTTGAGGTCCGCACACAAGAGTCTTGTGGTTATTTTATAATCACAATTGTTGGTGCTTTTACACTTTTTATCGACAAAGAACAATTAATTTACCCAGTCGTATATATGGTCGATACGGACAAGTTCACATCATTGAAATGGGTCGTCAATAGCCAATGGCATATGTTGTCGCTTTAGAAAACGAAATTAAAGAGACTTACACGTGGTCGAGATAGACTGGTGTTTCCTATTTTACTATGCTGTCGAATACCATGGAGACATATGACCGACTTAAGCAGGGTAACATTGCTTTAGCAGGTTGTTTTACACCATGGATAGCATGGTTTCTACAGTAGCGAGAAGATTTCTTTAGTTTACCGTGTAGTTCATCACTATGGATACACCTAGTCACTAATAACAGTGTTTCCTTATTTTACCGTGTAGTCCATCACTATGGATACACCTAGTCACTAATAACAGTGTTTCCTTATTTTACCAGTTGCCCGTCACCATGGATACGCGTGGTCACTAATAACAGTGTTTCCTTATTTTACCAGGTTGCCCATCACCATTGATACCCGTGGTCACTGTAAACAGGATTACCTTGTTTTACCAAGTTGCCCATTGCCCTTGAGACTTCTTTCATAACGGCCGTGCCACTCGAGGGGTCAATGGCGCCAAACACCCATGCGTCTCTATGGTTACCCATCAACACGTACCGGTCTAAAATCGATCAAACATTCATAACATGTTACAATACATTATATTTCTGCCATCACTCAAATATGATACATTTTCATATTGATCCATTGACAAATTCTCTAGCTCTTACTGTTTGTAGCAATTAAAATTCAAGCAGAGGTGTTTACCCAGGTGTATCAAAGCTTTGCAACGCCGTGATCAGGCGTATTACATGTTTACCGGTGAGGAGATATTCGTTACACCAATGGTTCTATAGGTATCAGGATGTAATACAGATGTCGTTATTATTCTGTCACTGTTGGAAACTAGCATTTTCGTACTGTATTACAGGTTGTATTGTGTCGGGAAACATATTTGTTTCGGTGGCTTGTGAAAACTAGAACATATCGTATAACCTGCGCTTGCCATTCGATACATCATAAAATATACATTGATATACCACTACATAACATGTCGTACCTGGCTCTATAGCTCCACGGATCATCCCAAATGCATTAAAGGTTCGACGCATCGCGTTCTGAGTAGAAATAAACATTCGGATCTTCCTGAAATAACGATAAAAATATCAACACAACCATCAAATGCTATTTCCATTGAATATATAAGACATTTCATAATACCTTCATATCATTGTCTGAAAGGTCGACGTTATCATCTTATCCATTTCATGTTGACAATTTTAACATTTATTTAGAAAGATATGTATACACAACGATATACAATTTATGATATATAACCTCATTTCAGTTAACTTTAACAATGCCCCGATGTCACGCGTGTCTTGACGTACCATCCGGTCTCCTTCATTTTACCGCCATATCTGTAGGTAAGGTTTAGCTTGCCTCTCCAGTCCTCTGGTACCACATCACCAGACATCTGCCTAGATAATTTAAAACGGTATGTTTCAATGTCCATCTTATTAGGATGAACCATATATCAACATGATTGACTTGCTTAAGTCTTAGCCACATACTATTGACCGATGTACACGTCATAATAACAGTACTATACAACCTAACGCCAAACAAAACAATAAGATGCTGTCATACAAGTGACGCCAATACCTAATGTAAAACTAGCCAATTGTTTACGTAGCATATGTGTGTAATGCCTAATAAGCAATTTCACTGGCTATGAGATTCTCGTGACCTGGTATTCTTACTTCATGGCCTTCAAATATGACAGCACAATAAGACGTCAATACGTATTTCCGTTTTGTTAAAAAATCCACGATAAATGAAGTTAAATTGATTATTACAGAAAGAAATTCCACGACAAATGATAGTTGTTTATCCTAACTAACTCTTCTTCAATTTTAAATTTTCACCAAATGTTACTCGGAAAACCTTGTCTTCATGAAAATTATGAAAAACATGAGTTAGATAAAAACATATTAACAACCATAACTCGTTGTGGACTCTCTACTGATCATGCAATATACAAATCCGCTTACTCGAGGATTTTCTGGGCAATTCCATATCCAATAGGATGAACAGGGATAGTTGGCAGCTGGGCCTCTGGACTGTCCTCTTGAATTCGGAATGCCGTGTCTGGAGACATAATTGATAGAATAGGTTATATGTCAAATCACTAGGGACTTGGTCATCGTAGTATACTCATATTTTATATTCGGCCTAATGCCACAACTAAGAGCATGTATACTGTGTATAGTTCGAGAGAAATGTTGCTGTATTTTTATGATTTAAATCTGAACAGGTAGCAATTGTTTATGACCATCTAAGAGTTAAATGCTTCTTGAAGACTACATCATCACATGTTTATACCGTATTTTCTATGTCACATCACTACTTTAATCAGTCTATATTGCAACATTATTGACGTCAGCGAACCTGTTGCAGGGTAACCCGGGGTCAAAGGGTCACCAGATCGAAGATATGTTGTACCCCGTTGGGCTCCCGTTGGAGGAAGCCACCAGTCATCTGGATAGACACGTGACGTGTCACCGTTCAATGTGTAGTCAGCAGGGTCGGAGAAGATGATTATGCCTATAGCTCCATGTTGGGCTGCGATCTTCACCTACAATGAACATAAAGGGAACGTCACCTGAAGCGATCGCAGTGCGAACAATACAAAACAGCATAAAGGACAACGACCTTTGCCTAACGAGGAAGCATTGCCTAGTATCATGCTGAAAAAAACGAACTTCAAGTACCAGGGACATTTTCTTACAGCTTTATAAGTGGGTTGCTTGATATCAATTGGAAATGCTTTTACAGTCCAATAAACAGGAAATGACGTACACACTTTGTCAAAGAAAGATACTTTGTCAAGTATACATACCTTGTCACCCCTGAATATCTTGCCGTACCGGGCTATGACGACACTTCCGGTGACGTTCGGAGAGTTGTTGGTATCTGTGCCGTAATAGTCCTCTACTCTACCATAATTTACATAAAAGAGTCGCTCCTGGTAAAAACAGAAACATGCAAAGAAAGCTGTATGTGGGTCTAACCAAAAACAACAAGAGAATACCGAAGTGTTAACAAAATCATAATTCGAACACAAAATCGATAAAACTAGGGCAATATATGAACTAAGGCAAGATATACATGGCGATCATTGAGAAAATACAAGGATTATAAGACCAGGTGTTCCGGACGGATAAGCGTCTTTTGGTTTATAACGACATTCGTCATGTAAATTAAGGTCCAATCCACGAAATACCGAGAACTTGGAGGTGACACCAAAACCACATGGCGCATAAATGAGCATGATAAGAAAACATCGACATCCTTAACAGCTTATACGACACACGAAAATCTAGTCTATTCATGAAAATACAATCTGTGGTTTATTCACCAGCAAACATTGTCCTTAAACGACACACGAAAATCTAGTCTATTCATGAAAATACAATCTGTGGTTTATTCACCAGCAAACATTGTCCTTAAACGACACACGAAAATCTAGTCTATTCATGAAAATACAATCTGTGGTTTATTCACCAGCAAACATTGTCCTTAAACGA
>JAUMHH010132517.1:0-20765 GCA_032359455.1 Chlamys rubida
GAAGGATAGAGTTCAGTTGGGTATTGGGAGAAATGCATGGGTTTTACTATCAGTTCACCACAGACTGTAAATATTTGAAAATAGATTGTACATGTTTCACACATGTAACAGTTGTGTTAAGGTTTAGACATATTTATTGCCAAAAGTAGACGAGGGATTAGGCGGGACAAGTTATTACAAATTATCAACGCCTTCTCCCAATATACATTTTCAATGATACGATTGTAATTTCATTTTGAACTCAAAATCTCTTGCTGGATTTAATAAAGTTTTGCACATATACATCTAAAAATGTTTGTGTTAAGGTCACGACAATAGTTTTGTTGATGATTTGTTAAACAATCGCGAAAAAATAATAATTAAATAATAATTTTAAAATGGTGTATTCAATTTTCTGAATAACCCGTTATACGTTAGCAATAAAGGACCGAGTTAGGAATTCAGTCAAACAGACATTCTTATGTTCAAACCGACTCCCAAACAGACACAGCGTTTGCCGTTAGAGCAATTCTATAATCTAAATATACATTTAGTTACAACATATAGATTACAGACACAATTCGATATGAAATATATCATCTCATCAACTCTCCATTTTAACGTCTAAAGCGGGTTTGACAGATCATCCGTCAGACGCTGTTGTAACTCTTTTTCCCAAATTGGTTTAAATTAGACTAGAACTATCTATAGACGCTTGAACAGTTGTATGCTGAACTGAAACTATATACATGTATCTGAAATTGGTAGTAAAACAACGGCAAAACGATCAATTCATACCGAAGTTATTTGATGATATTGATAAAACTATCCGAGAGCAAATGTACTCTGTTTGAAATCAAATTTTAAACTGGAAGTATATCTAATATTGTGCTGTAAAATCTGTAAAATCAATATGTACTACTGTATCACTGTAATCAACTTGATAAAAATGCAAGCTTTTCCCCGATATTTGACGTTCAAATTATTATTTATGTATGTAAATTTATACATTGTAAAAAAAGATCTTAATGATATTCTAAAAATATAATTATACATATATTTTTCTGCTGAATATTTCTTCAAAGAAATATGATGTTAAGGTGATACATGTTTTCTACAAAGTTACATATTATTATTATATATACGCACTTACCACTGCATATAGCAGGTCCAGTTCCTCCGTAAATTATACAAGTCTAAATTCCGGAATTTAACATCATCTCTAATTAAACTGTCCTTAACGGGATATTTCGAAATTATACCTGTGTAATACCATCTTGGGGTAAACATGCATTTATGTATTCTCCATACAGAAATGACGCATTTGCACAGACTGGCTATATATATACATGCATGCACACAAATGTAACCAGATATGTAGGAGGACTGGCAGCATTCCGTAAACTGTGAAACACGATGTCCAAGCTTGACATCTACGTCTATGCCAAAACTTCTTAAATACCAACGCCAAGTTTTTAATTGGTGATGTGCAACCTATATAGCCACTGAACTGAGTCTCATGAAGCATGCCGGTTTGATTGATTGATTGATTGATAGGTTTTACGTCCGCTTCACTACAGAGTAGTTCGGTTATCCAGCAGACGAAGAAAAGAAAGGAAAATTAGTAGAAGGGATAAAGTATGGAGTAAAGAGTAGAAGAGGGGGATAGGTTAGAGAAGGAGCCGTCTATCCTATATATATATTAACTGTATAAGTCTAGTTTTTGTAAGACGGCTCCTATGCCTAATAATGCCTTAACCTAACACTCGTGTAATTTACTCGTTTATATACAGCCTGTATAAACCGGAAGCGACCTCTTGACCTTTATGACATTAAATACAAATCCGCGAAATGTTAACCTTTTTGAATTCTGAGTTTATACTTCAGTAGTTTTACTGGATTGTCCTCAGTCGTGTTGAATTAGTCGAAAGCACCATCGCTTGAATATAAGCTGTATCAATACAGCATATTATATCCGTCCGTAAAAAAACTCCCAGACGGTGGTATGATACCATCACTAACTTAAAACTCATGTTCTCTCTGCACACAACACAATATCGAGTTATCGCCATCTTTCAGACATAAATTCAATTGCCATTCTTTTGAAATGAATTAGAGCTGTCCGTCGGCGGAGTCATTTGTCTGCGTAAACCAGATCAGTGGCGATCAGCACCAAACTATCACGTGATTTACCCGGCCAGTAACCGAATTGACACATATGTTCGCGCCGTGTTTCTACACCGAAGGATTCCGAACATCAACATGTGGCGGTCTGAGATACGATAGAGTGGCGATCATATTTATGCTGGAGCGACGTTGTCGGTCAGTCTGGGGAAGTCAGGCATGATGTGAAATGGTACGTGGCCTGCTTGTACATGTAATAAATTGGAAAACTTGATAATTTCACATGAAGCTACAAAATCAGTATGGACTGTTCCCTGAGTGACATGCATTGAAGATATAAAAAAAGACATAACCTATTTCAGCTACATGTACATATGTACTTTAAAACCAGGAAAATAAAATATTGTATCGTGTGCAGGTAATTGCAATATATATCAAACTCTGTAACAATGTTAGAATCCCTAAATCATAACGTATTTATTGATTAGAAGCCGCATGCCACAGCAAAATGATTGTTTTTCAGAGGATCGGTTTTCATTTCGCCAAATAACATTTCGATTCACCCAATAATGCAATTATGTTTTCTATCGAATTATACTAAACAAAAATTCTTCTTTTCACATTCTAATGCATCGAAAATGATTGCAGTAAGCATGTAATTATGTTGTGATAGGAACGAGTGAGGTGGGGAGATGATTTTGTCGGATGATGTGATGATGTGTGTAAGGATGAGATGATCGTTTAAGAGGGCAAGATGAAAGTTTTTCAGGATAAGATGGTAATTTTGAAGGATGGGTGGGGAGTTTTAGAGGAGGAGACGGTAGTGTTTGAGGATGTGATGGTAGTGTTTGAGGATGTGATGGTAGTGTTGGAGGATGGGATGGTAGTGTTGGAGGATGTGATGGTAGTGTTGGAGGATGTGATGGTAGTGTTGAAGGATGTCATGGTAGTGTTGGAGGAGGTGATGGTAGTAATTGAGGATGGGATGGTACTACTGAGGTAGTATGGGAGTACATGTATAAGGTATTGTCATACTGGATTCCTTACCCTACAAAGGACTTGATTGTACATGTATCGGAACATACACATCTGAAAGATAATAGAGGAAGTGGTATCGATTTAGACCAGTGTACAATGTATGTTACCTAGAGCTAACATTGATAACGATTAAGCTGTTATTGAATTATAGGCTATGTCGTAAATATCTAGATATAGTTTACGTTCGTAGGAAGTAGTTAGTTTAATTTCGCTCTAGAATCCAAAAACGTTATACATAGTAGTCAATAAGCATGTCTGAGTGATGTTATTTCCTCATCATAAAGACTTCCATTGAACACTGAATGACTCTAGCTATTAGACAAGAAAACGTCATTTACCGCTACATCGGCGCACTTCCGGCGTACATAAAGTTCACTGATGTTACCAGGACGGAACGCGTGCTTTTATGGGTTCTTATCGTTCAACCGGAAGTGACCTTGGAATTGCTTGACCTCAACTTGACCGACCGGAAACTGTTGGTGTAAATTGTAGGCATCAAAAGAATTAATTCATGGTTTTTAATCGCAGTCGCTATTTTATATGAATAGTTTGAAATTTAGAGATAGCATTCCGGAACAATCTGCAAGTTACCGGACCTTCATTTGTAATAACCAGCTCCCCCATGCACTAAAAATCACGTGTCCTCCTTGCTGGACATGCGTGTGTCGCCGGAAGCTTTTGACGACTTTTATGGAATTAAAGCACACTATGGTACCACTGATATGATACCTTCTATGCACGTTTTATCATTAACGTTGGATAAACGTACTGTCTATGGACAAGGCTAAAATACTGGGTTCTCATGGTAGAACACGAAGACCTATATAGAAGGCGAACAGTCCGCTATCGACGTCAGATATCTGTACACCGTGAACGACTTCAATCAAGTGTGCAAGACGTTAAGTTTGATGTTTATTCTCATGTAATGCATTGGTTAAGAGTAGGTTAAGAGTAGATTAAGAGTAGGTTAAGAGTAGATAGAATTGCGTGATACTTATAACTATAGACTAATTGCACGAAGGCGACGTATACGGTCATGCTTGACGCTTTCTTGCATGGAAAATTCAATAACAATTTATAGATATCTATTTTAATTGGCATTATGCAATTAATCGATATCCGGTACAGCTTCTGTTAGTGATGGACTAAACATCGTTTCTTTGAATTCCACATGAATGTGAAAACCAACTGCTGCATTGCCCCCTAGGTGCCAGCCTGTCAGGTTTTGACAAAACTCATATCTTTTCGAAAGGTTTTGTGGTTTTAGATGACGGAAACATTGGCTTCAGGGGTGCTCTACCGCACCGCTTAAAACAGAGAGCGCTTTGGAAAGTACAAGGAAAGAAAAGCTAATGGAACAAATTAGCAAAACACCCGCCGGTGAAGGTCTATGTACCAGATGAGAGGTAGTCGGCGACACATGGTTACGCGCCAGATAAGACATCGGTGAAGCATATGTATATGAACGTTAGATCGTTGTATCTCGCAATGCAAATAAACGTATGATTTAATGATCTACAAAATATGTATTTGACTGAAGTAACATATGTTTTAAACGTTATTTTTATTACACATACCGTGAAACCTCATTAGAACGGATGCTGTGAAATCTGATTAAACAGGAAAACGTGGAACCTTGTTAGACCGAACACCATGGCATATAGTTAGACTGCAAACCATAGATTCTCATTAGACCGAATACAATGGACTCTCGTTATACCGGACACCATGGCATATAGTTAGACCAGACACCATGGCATATAGTTAGACTGTACACCGTGGAATCTCGTAAGACCAGACACAATGGAACCTCGTTAAACCAGACACCATGGCATATAGTTAGACTGTACACCATGAAACCTCGTTAGACCAGACACCATGATATATTGTTAGACCAGACACCATGGCATATAGTTAGACCAGACACCATGATATATAGTTAGACCATACACCATGGAACCTCGTTAGACCGGACACCATGGCATATAGTTAGACTGTACACCATGGAACCTCGTTAGACCAGACACCATGATATATTTTTAGACCAGACACCATGGACTCTCGTTACACCGGACACCATGGTATATAGTTAGACCAGACACCATTGAAATTTCGTTATATCAGATGCCATGAAACAAAGAAAACGTTAACCTCGTTACACCGGACAACGTGAAACCTCGTTAGACCAGACACCATGGCATATAGTTAGACCAGACACCATGGAATTTCGTTATTTCATTATTACATTAACGTATCGTAAATCTAAGGACGAATAGTACGTTTTCCAGACGATATGACTCAATTGTTCTGGCGATCTCAACTTATCCTCCTACAAAAGTTCACTGAATTGTTGAAAGCTCGTTAACCAAACATTATTATATAAATCAAAGATGTAGCAAACTCTGTTATCCATAGGTCAACAGCCGATATCATTAACTTTAATTTACTATTCTGAAAAAAATGCGAAAAAGAATCAGCAAGATATATCTATATAGAAATGTAATATGTTTTTGAACTGGTGCCATTAGGAACAACGGAGATTTGCCATAAGGAAGGTACGGTGCTGTAAAGGGTTGACGCCTCACGTTTCCTGGGAGAATCCCGCAGTAATAATTAGGGGTTTTAGTCTGTACAATACGACTTGAGAACGGATATATTGGTATAACGGAACGCATTATTACACGTGAAGGGTTAAGCACGAGACGGCCGTGGATGAGCGGAAAGCCGAGTACAGTCCAGCGCGTCTCGCAGTCAAAGAACATCTAATAAGCGTCTATTGGATGACAAGACAAATCGCTAACTGCACGTGGCCGAATATAAGCAAATACCCCGTTGTAGCAGAGATGTACGGTCGTCTTTCCCGCCGTCAGCACGGAGGCTGGCACTTTGATTAACAGTTACAGACAGCTTTTTAGATATCGTCGTTAGCCAATCAAACACAAGCATTACTGTGGAGCCGAGGGTGATGACAGAACTCAGGTTCTCTTCCACAAGTACTTCCCCCGCTCACACTGAAACTCGGATTAACGCACATTCTCTTATTAACCGGAATAAAACGTGAATTAATATTTTGGGACTTTTGGGAAAAAGAAGTGAATGTTTTGATTTAATGTTAATCAAAGCAATGTGATTTGAATTGTCCTTTTCTGGATAGAAACCTGGACCAACTTACACAATTGTTTATCTGTTTCTGAGAGGACTATTTCCGACAGTGTTAACTGTCCCGAGATTGGACTAACAGGTACTTGGCGGCCTTTCCGTAAGTATGGACTCTTAAATTTATGTAGTTTGTTTTGCAGTCATGTCGGTTCAATATTGTAAGAACAAAGACACACACGTAAATAATGTTTAGCGATAATAACTGACTTGTATCGTCAAAACTATTAGAAAAGTAAAATTATAATTGGAATGGTTAATAAATATGTATTAACAAAAATATGTTATTTATAAAAAAGTATAACGACTATTAGTATGGCTAATGGTTGAAGAGTATCGACGAAAATAATATACTCTAGACAAAGTAAAATGAATTACAGTAGCGAACATGGCATTGTTAATGATTATAGTGTATTAAGTATTAAATATACTGTATATAAAGTGTAACGACGGAAGTTATAGATAAAAATACATATTCATGTGTATACGAATATAATTATACTTACATTTGTCTGCATCCTCCATTTCAATGCATTGAGAAGGCAAATGTTGTTATCAGACTATAACAACATTTGTTATTGTAACGTCATCAATCTCTATTGTGACGTCATCAATCTCTATTGTAACGGCATCAATCTCTATTGTGACGTCAACATTTCATTGTTGTCAAGACTTGATTTGCTGATCAAAGAACTGTTCGAAATAACTAAATAAAGCATTACTACTCTACCCTATAAAAATGTAAATTGCATTGATATAGAGTAACACCTTGATATAATGCCTTTTGTGATTTTACTGTTAAATATTTCGAATCGGATTTTCAGGACACAAAAAAAATATAATCCTTGCTAACCGTAGTTAGACTTAGCAGACATTAGTATACGCTTATGGACAAATATTTATAGACTAATTAAACGTTATAACACCCTTTCGAATGAGGCGAAGGGGTGGGTAACAAAAATGTTAACCAACTCCTAGCAGGTTTATCCAATGAGTCGGGATTGAGGAAACCATGCGAATTTGGGGGAGAAATTATTTATCCCTTCAATTGAAATATATGCAGATATTTTAAAACAAAGAATTAACATCACACATTTATTGCCCTTGCAATATGGAAACACTATCTTTTGCCTCTCTGGGATTAATTATGCTATTTTTTTTTTTATCTCAAGTAAACAGTAATTCCCTATCACAGTCAGGAGCGGTTAATATTTTATAATAAAGAAATGATACGGCTGACGCGCCATTGTTGTCGTCTGCTTTCGTCACTGGGAAATTATGTGTAGTGCTCTTACTCATTATTCTAGAGAGGCACCCCGTCAGAGAAATTTGAAACGGGAAACTCGAGCGCGAAAGTTAAAAAGGCCTTTTATTTCTCCGCCATATGATCGATAGAATACATGTACATGTACGATCAGGAACGCTGTTACATGTATATATGAGATATAATAAGATTTTTATTACATGAGTCATTTTTGCTCCTCTGTCAATGTCAAACATTTCGATCACAGGTATTAATGAAATAAAATCATATGCTAACTTGAATTGCCGAACTCCTGCTCGAGGGGTTATCAATCCGATCATCTTTGCTGAAAATAGTAACAAAATCTTTCTATGACAACTTATTTTTTCATACAAATCACAATGGCGGATTGTCTATCGGCGGATTAAGTCGCGTTGTAAATACAACGACGCGCAGACCCCGAAAACCGGGTGAAATGTACATGAAACATATTCTATCGATATTTTGTTTAGTCTATGAAGTCATAGTATTGATATTCTTTTGTTTCCTGTGAAGAAAGGAAAGAAATCCGGCTGAGTCACATTGGACGTTATATATATCTAAAACAGCTGTTGACGTATTTGATATTAGCACGGTGATCCTCAGAAACCTCAAAAGGAGACATTTCCCTCAGCCTCCGGCCTCACGGAGTACAATCATGTATCTGCAAACACATTTCTTGTGTTAAAAATCCTTGTATTATCAAGTATTAACATTACCGCTGAAAGACCAAGTATAGATATAGGGTTATGAACGCAATCGGATCAGAGTCATTTTGAAGCTTCTCTGTCTACTTCGAATTATGTGAGATTATCGGAAGAAGCAAACATTCGGGTGACGTAACGCTGTTATACTTTAATATCATGGAATTCTTATACATTGCATTTAGATATCTAATGACTGTATATTTGTAATGTATTTATGTAAGTTCAACGGAATGCTTTTACTTGTAACTTTCATGCCGGTATTAATATAAATTCGTAATTCATGAATTGTACAATAATAAGTGTAACTATGACAATTGTGTTTACAAGTCCACGGTGGTAATGAAATGGAAACAACAACAAAATTTGTTCCCCCTGATTATGAATATCACAATTGTTTTTACAGTCAAGAACACGTACTTGTTATCACGTCTTTATCATTATTATCTATACAAGTTTTGGGCAATTGTAATATTTCAGACGTGTACAAAACCTGTCAAAGACATGGCATCAACAGCACAACATTTCCTTGACATGGTCTTAAAAAGTATACGCACCATAACATGACTTGATCAACGACATGACGACATGACCTCAAACACACAGGCTTCAAAATACATCCAGAATGTGATCTCAACAACGATACAAAGCAATGATCTCACAACGATTTAATCTCAACAACACCACAATGATTTTATGTAAACAAGAAAACGATTTAACTCCTTATATTAATAAAAATAACATATATCATAAAAATACTGAGCAAGTCCTCTTGGGGTTGTTTGGGGTAATTTCGATTGCTAAATGTGACATTCAGGTCTTTTTACTTCCGGATTGCCCTTTCGCAGGCTGCAGAGGAGGTTATCTTTTCTTTGTAGAAACATATTTAGAAACGCCTCTCTTGTTGTAACTATGGATAGAAGTATAATAACTGTGAGGAACAACTGACCTTGTAAACAAACATTTCTGTTATTTAGCAATCAAGTCAACAAGTGTGTGAGGCTTAGTTTGTGTCGACCAATGTCGTACAAACTATATTATTCGACCGCAGGTGTCGACAATACTCTAATGAGACCGCTGCTGTGCCACTGCTGTGATTCTAACGGAAACTATTCTGGTTGGAATTAAATAAATGTTTTTTGTACCCAAATTGCAGTATGTTTACAAATGATGTTTGTTATTGTATGGAAATAATCTTTTTGGTCGATCTAATGGTATTTGATTATTTTTGGCGAAAAGAACATACAGATAATATTATACATTATATACGATTTAAGTGTGCTAATGACTTGCATCAGCGGATAGTGCTAATGATCGTTATGCAGGAAAACTCATGTAAACGAGAAGCATTTTATAATGCGTCATCGAATTTCATTAAGGTACTCGACATCAGGAAAATGTTTTTGATCAGTAAATATCTGTTGTTACATCTCAGTAGGCTAGATAAGGTATCCTCCGACTGTTTCGGGCGTTTTGCGTACCTATCATAGATGTAACATGTGGTATGTTGGCAAACATATTAACATAAACTGTTAGTGAGATAGGCTTTGATAAATCTAACTTAACAGAGCGTAAACTATTTAGCTGTACAGATGATGCATGTGAAGTCTAAAAACGCTAAATAACTTGATATCTTAAATTAAGATTTATATACTCATAATAGTATAATATAATTATATCCCCTGACAGGAAATAGGATAACATTTCGCTCTGTAGTGAGAACTTTGATAAGCTAGTGTTGTGTTGAGAATCATAAGAGGATGACGATCCATCGCTTTATTACTACATATCTGTTCGGGGAGTCAAAAGAAGAAATTAACAAAAATACAAATGTATGGCATTCTTTCATCTGTATGTGATTAAGTTTATGAGTTTTACGTATGTGCAGTTTAATAGAGTACATGTGGTTGTGCTCCGCCCTTCACTGATAGGGCTGTAGAACGTCGGTAAACCTACCGAGCTTATACCTGAAAGTGTCTTTCCTGACAGGAACCTTTAGACTGCATCACATGATACGTATCAGTGTCCGGTTCGAACTTTTCATTTTTTGTACAAGTCAGGGGCTAATGGTCCACACAGCACGTGTCTATTTTTTATAAATATCCATGACTGTCTATCTGTAACCTATAAAAATAGTACGGATCTGGCAGAATATTTGGCCTTCAATGAACGACGAGGAAAACAGGCTGCTGTTGAATATAAATCTGGAATAAAAGACAAAACTGTACTTAATTGCTCTGCTCAAATATCACCCGTTTGTCTGCTGATTCCTATCACTGACGAACAGGTTGTGTAAGGCAGGAGTCACCGAGGTATTCCTGGACATGTGGGAGGAGACGATAGATAGAGCGAGCGGGTGTAGAGGAGGGAGAGGAGGGAGAGGAGAGACAGGAGATATATTGATGGGATAAGGTTAGAGAAGGAGACAGACCAGTTGGAGACTCATCGAAATTTAACGAATGCATCCAACCACCATGACTCCTCCTCATTAAGTATAATTAAATATTCCTTTCATGTACACAAGATGTGGCAAAAAATTCAAGATGAAATCCTTTTGGACGTTTATTTGGTACTGTGCACCCATACTCAGCAGGATTTTTTGCGATGATTTTGTATCGGTCTGTGATCAGTAGACAAGATATAAAGCATTATGTAAATTGCTCACCTTAGATGCCTAGCTGTCTAACGCCACCAATCTTGTATCTGTCAAACGGCCAATAAAGATGTTCTGCAGATATGCGTGGGTGGAATGTACTGAGCATGCACAGGGGGCCCTACATCTTAGTTAAAACACGTAAGTGCTTTTTTGCATCCGCGTGATGTCATAAGGTAACACTTTGGTCATACACACGTGTTAGAGGTCTGAAAATGAAAACAGAAAAAAGAGAAATTTCTATTAAGACATCGCATGCAGTTGGCAGACGAAGTATCGAGTTGTCTTTTCTGAGTAAGCAACACTAACTGCAATACAAGACATTATACACGTGTTTTTTTCTTAGAAACGTAGCGACATTAATCATGTGTGAGTTTTGAAATATTCTTAAGGACTTGTGTTGAACCTTGAGTTTTCACTTATCTCATATAATATCAGTTACATATTCTTAACGGTGTACGATACACATATCATCATGGTACTGTAGAATTCAACAACGTTTTGAATTCTTGAGGTACAGTTGTTTTTTCCATTCTTATCTTAAACTTGGAAATTCAGATACTTGTATCAGGACGGTATCAGATTTTTTTTTTTTTTTTTTAACATCATTTTACCTGCAAAAATGAAATAACAACAATAACATAACGACGCATACACAAAGCCGAAATTAAATTCAAAATCAATAATTTAAAGCAAAATTTGAACAAAGGTAAAATTTACAAGATGATCCATAAAAAGTTCGATAAATCAATGTGTTTCGAAAGGATAAATGTTTTCTGATTTATCGACGACTGTCGCTATTGAAATAATGAAAATATGGATGAAGTTGCATAGTACATTTATATTTCTGTTTTGCTAAACATAGAGTTGTGCTACCACAGTCTCGTATATTCTAATAGACACTTATTGTTTATCACTTTTAAAGGCGTGTTAGATATAATTACGAAACTAACTCCACACAACGCTTGGTTAAGTAGGGATGTCAGATAAGTGTCATTTACATACACATTCAGATGTGAGTGTAATGATGATGATTTGCTCTTTAGTGACATTAAGCACGAGTATCTATTTAGTTATCTTAATGTACCTACAAACATACGTTACGACGCTTTATCTAACGATCGTAAACCTTTGATTCTCCAGTAATAAACTACCTGCATACCCTGCTTATGGAGTTTACATGTTGAGGTGCCGTTAGGTGGAGAGTGGTTAATTTCGAACACACTTCAATATACTGTGAAGGAATCTTACAATCGTCATGATGATCTGATTTTTAATAAAGAGGTTCTAGTGTTTTCTTTGATTCAAGAGATATTTACAGCGTATTTGTTAACCCTAGTACTCGGAAATTTCACGAGAACATCATCGTTAGCGTCCCTCAAGGGTGCAAAACACTTTCTTTTCTAGGGCGCATTGTTTCACATCCGTGTATTTTGGGTAGTTGTCCTGCCTTTTGGTATCTACACGATTAAGGTGGTTGTTATCGACTATGGACGCCATACGAAACCTATGCAGTGATGGTGCATGTTTAGTCTAGAGGAGTTTCGAAAGTGTTTTGTATGATGATGACGCGGTGTTTTGAGTTACGAATGTAGTTAGTGTGTTGACGAGATGGTTTGTCTTTTTTTTTTTTTTTAAAGTCATATGTGTCAAGAAAATGGACAGAACAGATAGCCAATGATCTTAATATGCCACTCGGAACTTGCATTATTGTTGACGGTAGGAATGAGTGACTGGAACATTTTTGAAGAACTGTATGATTACGTACACGTATACTCTGCTGCAAGAACAATCGTTGGACGATGATTCAAACTATTTACCGAGGATTTTGTCGAAGGAATGGCTGTTATCTATGTGATTTGGAAATCATTTGAAATATTGATTTTCTTTATTCATTTCTATACTATGGTGAGGTGTTGCCAATATCAGCATGACATCTTACACCTCTGAAAAAAATATGTTTCCGGTCTGAAAAAAAACATGCGACATAGACACCTTACCTCTTCCGCTGTATTGTACGTAATCTTTGCAACATTAGAAATAAGATTTTCCTCATTCTTTTTTACCTTTATAACCATAAATGAGTTTTGAAAGAACGAAATGGCCATATGGCGATGTGAAATGTTTACATTGTCTAATTTTCTGCACTGTCAAACTAATTAAATTAGTGCTTCCCTTTTTATCTATCTAGTAATTTTATACAGTGTATGAAAATAATTATTTATAATGACTTAGGGGATTTTTTTGTTAATTTCAATGAATTATAAGGAAAAAAAACTTACGTAAATCCTTGATTACATGTAATACACATATCATTTCTAAACGCTCAAAGTTTTGAAAACAAACAGCAAACATACAAATCACTTGATAGAGCATAAATTATAGGGAAACAAGCCGGTATGCCTTATTGATAGAGATAAGTAACTAGGTCAGGAATCTATGCTGCAAAAACAGATAATCGCTCAGAAAACTGTAAATACAAACATGCTTTTCTAATGTTCTCATAGCAGACTAATGTGCTAGCATGCTATCAATCGCTCATCACATCAACAGCTTCATAAAGATAAATGGGAGGCACGCAAAAACTCTTAGGAGGTCTGATCAACTTTAACAGATTCCAGTCCTCGAATGTGTAGGCAGATATGGTGTCTCTTTCGTTTTTGGTCCGAAATTCCAATGTCAACTTAAATATTTAAGTTAGTATTGATTAATTATGTTTAGGTTAAATCAGTTGACGTTCCGTGACATGACAATGATTAATCCAAGACCGTATGCTCAACGTGTCATTCGAATGGTTTATTAAACATTTCACAATTATTGACTTTTTGGTTAACACTAGGGTTTGTTTTATCATTAACATACTCTTATTAAGGAAAAAAAAGACCATCCAACTTTTCCCCCAAAAAGGTCAGTATTGTACAAAGGTATGGAGGTTTTACGAAAAACAATGTTGTGGTGTTGAGGTAGAAAATAGATGAAATATCGTTTATATGAGATTGGGATATGCAAATCAGTATTGTGTATTTCAATAGTCACATTAATTGTGTCGATATCGATCTTAAAATAAATTGGATCTTGCCAAATGGAAAACATCAGTCTATTTTTAACAAGATTACTGCTTTGCCAGATATTTGATTTGATTTGAGTTTAAACATATTTTATTCAATAACGACTATGATTCACAAACAGGAAAATCCTATTTAATCTGTCTCTCCAGACATGTTTGGTGTCTCGCTGCGAATATTTGTCGGCAAATATTTTGGTAATGTAAGGAGAGTGCAGACTTAAAGTTCGTAATGTTATTTCAACAGCATTTGTCGTTACCGTAGTAAATTGTGAACGCTTATACAACGTGAAACGTTTCACTCTGTCTAGGACGTGCTACAGTTTACCGATTTTATTAAGAAGTATGCATACATCTATCTAGCCATGGAAATACCAAACAATTTTCCGGGATCAGTTTTGATGAATACCAAATCCGTCAGACATAAAATCGTCCTCCAGGTTATGTACTTAAGAAAGGACCCGACCGCAGTCACTTGGCTTCCTCGGCTCCCTACGTCTTCAATATGGCCTCTATAAAGTCGGTCTGGGATGGGGTACCTAATGGCTCAATCACTTCTACGTAATATTTTCAATTTGTTTTCTCACAGCGCACAGCAAGCCAATATATCCAATTATTTTATAGTGGACCAAACACTCGATAGGATATCAAAATTACAAAACAAAAAACTTCTCTTTGTTTGAAATAATAAAAGGTTTTTGATTTTAAATTGTTCAGAATGAAATACATGTCTGGAGTTATGTTGGATTACATCTAGCTAGATTATATACATGTGATGAAGTGAGGGGATATGTGATATATGAACTGACGATGTAAGGGTGCTCTGTATGACAGACACAACCTAAAGTGAAGCGTGATACAAATCAATGACTTTGATTAATAGATCATTCTATTATTCACATCACATCTAAACAGAATCTGAATGTCAGCTACCTACAGGAACAAAATGTATAATATGTTATAACACAAAGTAATATATGATACAACATAAATTACAGTCCGTATTGAGATAACGACGCCACCTAGCGTCCATCCGAAGAGTCATTTAGATGGACAGTAACCATTGAAAACTTTGGTAAGCGTTATACAATGTTGTGACTAATCATTCAAATCTCCACCCTTTATTTTTGAAGATACTTAATGTGTTTTCCACTGGTGCCACATATGGTGCAGGGGATATTTACCCTGGTGGAGAACCTATTTTCGTCTCTGGTCTATTTGTCCATGACGTCTTTCTTCTTTTCTTCCCTGTTGCCAGGTTTCCTTTTTGTGGCGACACTGAGTGTAAATGTTGTCCTTGTACGTTGACGCCCTTACACAGTGTGTGTAAATCAGTTGCCTGCACCTGCCGAGAGACAAGGCTTTGAGTGGTTGGAATTTCAAAGGCGTATTAAATAGGGCTTTCGGTAAGATGATCGTGCTCAGTCCTCAGTAATCCTTCCATAATCCAATGTTTATCTAATTAAGTTCTCGTGATATAATAATTTTACCTCTTGCAGACTCTGTTTACAACCACGTAAACGTTGTTAAATGCATCTAAATATTCATATTTGACATGAAATAATAAATTCAGTTTACTACCTCTGTCGCCATTTTACTATAATTCCTTGAGTAAGGAACGCCAGGTGTGCATTGCAATGTTAGTCTTACGCCTAATTTAAATAATTTTGTTTTAAAGATCACTCACCCATCCATTTTTCCGCGGGACGAATGTTATGTCTAAACTTTCGAATCATAATGTGATAACATACATAAGTATCTACCGAAACCACAAAGAGCAAACAAATGCCTTCACTTATTATCAAAATATTTTTTGTCAGGATGTATCACCCATTCGCTCAAATAAGCAGGGTAGGCATGACCAAATTTAACCTTATTGATTATGGTTTTTAAAGAAAGTATGACGTTTTGAACATCATTGAGTTTTCCATACTGTTGTTTGTTTTAAGGTTTATGTCATTTTAATAGTAGTGTTGATAAGAACATGTACGAACATTTGTTTCTATATCATTAACATCTAAATTAGAATGAAAATTCATTTTCGGAAAAGATTCTTGCACATGTGCAGACGTAAATACTACACTAATGACCCTCGTTATATACCAATGTTATGTCTTAGAAGAGAACTGTACTTGCAATGCCAAATGAGCCGTTTCAAAGCAAACTCTTTCTGCAAATATTGCGATCACGACTGTTTTGGTTGAGATATGTTAGTGTCTCGTATTGCAAGACATGATTTTAATTATCGTGTCAAAAGGAAAGTCAATATAATCAGCACACGCCGTTGAAAATCACAAAAATAAACAATATGTCAACCAGTGCAGAATATGGACGTCATGGGAATGCAATGCATAACTGGATTAATGTATCGTTTACATGAAATACATGTCTGAAATAGGCAATCAATATTCATCAAATAGGAACTTATTTTCCTCATGAGTTCCAGGGCTCCGTGATTTTGTCCATAGCTGCCATATTTGATATTATATCGGATATTTCTCACAGACTTCTGACGACATGACTAAATAAATGTTACGAACTGGTTTGAAAAGTGATTATATTTATCCTTGGTTTTCTTTATTACAAACTATTGTATCTAGTAATATGCAATATAAATATGAATTATGTCTTTGTGTATTTTCATACATAACTAAATGTCCTTCCTATTACGCCTTACACATGCGTATTGGATATATTGCAATACATTTCCGCTTCCGATTTCTGGAGGTGAAACCAAACATCAATCATTCATGACGCGTATTTGAATGTAACAAAAAGACAATTGGTACACAATGAAATATTTGTTCGCTATCGTATCGATTGATTGTTTCACAAATTAAGATTTATACTTATGAATACTAAAATAACCTTGATACCTCCTGAAATACAGCTTTTCTATAGTTGCAGTATGTTGGTCGAGCTTTTCCATCCACATATGTACTCTCAGATATTTCAACCTCACGTGTTCTAACGATGTTATTTCGTGTCGAAATACTTTACAGGAACACTAGTGTCAATGGCCGCCACGCTTCAACGAGACCAATGGCGATTTCTAATCTTTCATGTTTGCTTGTAAACGTACGTAAATGTATGCTGTAAAAAACAGATGTGAAGTTACTTCGGACCTAATCTAATGACGAGGAGACTAACAAAACCATGGTATTTTCTGGTAGTGGGAAATATATCATTTCCGTGTGCGATACATATTTCAAAGATTTTAATTACGCTTATCTTGTTGTTTTGAATGGTAATAGAATAAAATGTATCGAATAACATGTCCGTCAGATGTATGCGTTATCTTATCAAACCCAGGAACACAGACGGTACATAAGGGGAAACTAAAGGTTTCAGCTTACCCCGTATATACGTTTAAACCTAAATGATCTGCTGTACATTCGGATGTGTTAGTGCACGTGGTTGTATCTTTTTTGGTTTCCACATTTTTCGTTTACATGTTCATGTACAAAGTATAGGATATATCCGTATGATATTAACTTTTTGATCATTTCAACCGGTACAGTTCCCTAGCATCTTTTTCGAAATAATATGACACTGTTTGTGAACATTATTTCATCGGAGAATCGATTTGTGAGTCAGAATGTTTTTGTTTTTTCCATCTAGCTGTTTTTGGTGCTCCGCAGTACACATTTTAGTTGCAAACTAAAATGCAAATGTTTGTTAGTGGTCAGCGGGCGAGGGTTCATAGGCTCCGTATAAAGATTTGTGACATGTGTGGTTCTAAACCCCTTTAAGATGATATAATCTCCCTGTAAACACATATGTCCTATTTTAGAACGATTAAACGATCGTTATACAATTCACCATCAGAGAGATAAAATTTGGTGAGGCATTTCTCACTTGGATACCAATTGCTTGAAAAACCTCATGACAAAAAACATTGGTTGTCTGCATGGTCAATCAGTACGACAGTGATGACTTTAACCTAACAGCAGAACAAAAACCTATAAACGATGACAGCACTGTAAGGTTTTAAATTGTGACGTCAGCAGTACTCTATTTATTGATTAGCAACAACGAATAGCACATTTAATTTTTGTCTTTGATATCAGTCTAATCAATAGTAATTCCGTGCTTTGTCTACATTTCAATGTTCCATTTAAACGATGATACTGGTTCACAACTCAGCTGATGAGTACGTATCCCATGTATGTCGATTCCCTGATTGTGCCACATGCCTTCCCATAGGACCAGTCTATATCTGCTTCTATCACACATGGTTATACCAAGTACTTATTTTATAACGTACGTGATTCGAGTCGCTACATTGACGTTTCAAGACGCCATGCACCTACCAAATACGTATACATTAGTCATACAATCTATCTTGTACCAAACACTTGTTATATGATAAGCATGCACCTTTGTACCACTAAAAACACATCATATGGTAGTCATATATTTGAACGACTGATCTGGCATAAAGCACATGCAATTTAGTCCTTTAATATACATATGAATCAATACATGCGGTAGTGCTATCATACAATTCAGAACCAAACACATATAATATGGTACATGTAGTTATTCAATAAAACTTGTACCACACACTGTGATATTGTGGTCATGATATATATCTAGTATCAAGTATGTTTGATACCTTCCTGGTCTTGAAATAAAGAAACCTATGTACTCTGCCTCATCAGTCGCTTACCTCGACATCATACTAACAACATGACAAAATAGAACGGCTTACTGCTTGTCGTCCGACAAACACAAGCTTTTCCATTTTTGAAAGTAACGTTTCTGCTTATTCAACCTACGTTGTTTACAACTAACAACACGGGGTTTTGAGAGATCCAGGTGAATAAGTACATTTTTGTCGAACTCAGGATCTCATTGAGAAATATACTATTTCATTGTGCGATTTAAAGATATCGATAATTCTGCATACTCATTAATGTGATTTGTGATCATAGCCATGACCTAGGTTCCACGTAGAAATTTTGATATTTATTTGATTTCACCTAGATGTACATTACCACTGTTGTCGCGGAAGCTGGAGACGCTTATTCCGATACACATGGTCTCATTTTTGGACTTTTTCAAGGGATCCCCTATTAATAATTAATTGTTCATAAATTGCCATCGTTTTATTGATTCTAAGTTTGATTAGCGGTTCCGTCTGCCTTTTGGAGTTCGCTGATTTTATTATTTTAACAGTATGCCTGGTTTCAAACACATGCTACGATTGTCTTAAAATTTTCTTAATTATTTTGTCCTTAAGTCCCACTAATGAGTCCTTAATGGCTATTAGGTGCAGTAAAAATGATCATTTGGTTTGGCTGTCTGCTTATCTTGTTCATAGAAATGTGTAAATATTAATTAATTCAATTATATCGCTATATAGGTCCACTTCTAGTACGTTTTGATTTGGTTATGAACCCATCACCAAACAGAAGGTGATGCAACACTTACAGACGATACAATTATATCCGCGAGAAAATCTTCTCAATTTGTGTCTTATTCTTGAACTGATTCCTATTTCGATGCTTCACTTTGAAATAAAAGTCTAAATTACCCTTGTGTGACAAGACTTCCTGTCTAGGTATCTTGTATGATTACTTAGCGATGCTTGTAGAGATAATTGAATGGTACTTGGTTAAACTTACGTCTATCCTCACAGACATGTTGTGGCGACAGACATATATGAGTGTCAACTATAACATGCACACTGATATGTTAGCCTCACCAGAAACCAGCAGGGAAAAATGCAACATTCGTCAGTACATTATAAGCCTGAATCGTTTTCCAATAGTGATACATCACCTTGTCGATGATAGCAAACATGCTTTCTAGCGAGAAGCTTATTGCGACGGTAATACTTATTCATAGATAATGTAATCACAGCTTCGATGTTATACATTTTGTATTTCTGTCACATGGAGTGAGATATGCTACTCGAATGTCGCTAATAAGTGAATATCACTCGAATGTGACATGCAAAGCTTACAGGGAAACTCTTATTTGCAGAAAATTACTAAAACGGCAAATCCTCTGAACTTCGATTGAAACATGACTTTATGTAAGGTTCCCTCTAATCTCCAGAACAAAATGTACAAGCAAATGCATGTGGAAAACATTTGACCCACACTGAATTCCATTTGTTGCACTTTAAACAAATGATTTATTCTACTGGTTCCGTCTCCAATTCGCGTGAGATTACTGTTCGGTTTCTTCTTCCGTTCAATCGTCTGAAGCAGATGGCGTTGTCAGTCGAACATACAACAGCATCATAAATAAACATAGAAATCTTAAACTTCAGTCATTATTACCATAAAACCTATATAAGAATCTGTTCTCATGGATAACGTTCTGTTGGTATATTAGCATTGTACATTATCACTGATGACAATGTGTCTTTAAACAAATCTGAATTCGTATATTATCAACAAAACAACTAAAAACGATGATGACATCGCCACCCATATAAGCCATAGCGACAACTCTACTGGCATTGGCAATAGTTTTATATTCATGACAACAAAAGAAAGAAACATCAGCGAATTTCTTTTTGGTATAAAATCGACTCTTTTTACCCACAGTTTCCGGCTGATCAGGGCAACTTGATAGGCAATTATCTTGCAGTAGAAATGAATTGGCTGTTTGGGTCAAACATTTTTTTGTTTTATAATTAATGAATGTTTGCTTGAAAATTCGGTTTATTGTCATGGTAACCATTATTTATTGTGCTTTTTTTTTTTCTTTTTTTTTTAATTATTTCTAGATCCAAAAGAAATAAACAGT
>JAUMHH010132628.1:0-20762 GCA_032359455.1 Chlamys rubida
CTGAAAATTCATAATGAACTATTCCAACCTTTGAATTGGAAGAGTTCAAATGTGTCTTCAGGGGTGAATGAGTTAAAGAGTGATGTCTCTTGAAACAGATTTTAAAATATTTACATGAACTTTTACCAACCACCTAGGGCTTAGGGCGAGGCCGTTGGTGGACTCTCTAGTAGTTAAATGTTGAACTCCTCGTATCACATACATAAAACGGTTTAACAATGAAAATAAACATTTTTGATATGACATATCTAGAAAAGTGATCTTTGGGGTCCTGGAGTGCATTGTTGATGTCACAACTGGACGCTGGCGTAAAGGTCATGAAAGGTCGTAAAGTTTAATCAAGCATATACAGGATAAGATCTAGTATATAAATAAGATATGGACATATAGACATATCTATAAACATTTCAATTTCATATTTTTTTTCGAAGTTACATAAAAAAAAATCTGTGGAATCTTAATATTAAAGGAAATAAAATGTACAAACCCCCATAAGAATACAAATGTGACTAGACCCTGTGTGTTTTGAATATTCTGAGGACATAAAATCTGAGGACATAAAGATGTAAGTCTCAGTCAGTAAGTGTTCAAGATTAGCTTGTGTAACATCTGTTTTAATTGCAGAGAAATGTGAAGGTTTAAGACAGTGATAATAAAATGTAGAGTTTTACTTTTGTGTAATAAATACCAGCTGTGATTGATTGAGTGAGTTTTCTATAGATTTTTCATTGTTAAGAAAATAACAAATCCTTTATCCCTTTTTATAATCCCGGCTCCACCCCTCTTTCTTCATCTGTCCTTGCTTCGATTCAATGCAATATTAACTGTTATGGTTCACCTCTTTCCACCCCTCCCATTATTAACCATCCTATACTTTTCTTCTCTGTCCCCGTCCCTTAACCCCCCCTCATCCTTTTGCTTCGTCTTCATCTCCACCCCGTCCTGCCCTGCCCGTTTACGCTTAAAGGATGTGCAAGCACATTGCACACTGTGTCAAAGTCCCTTAGTAACTTCAGCTAGAGGGATTTTCATAAGAACAGCCATGAAGCATCTGCCTAAAATGTTTAGTTGGATCCCCCGTACATACACATTTTATTCGCTACTTTGTGCGTGTTACACTGTATATACCCACCATTTTTACTGATGTCCAGATCCTCCAGGTTGATGAGGCTGGCGATGGCCGGAGGGATATGTGTGATTTCATTATCACTCAGACTCAGCTTCCTTATCCCATGGCAGTAGAACAACTCCTACAGATTACAAAAGTTACATATATCTAAAATATCTATATGATACATGTACATGCCATTTCATCTCTAATCCTATACCTAATTAAGAGCTCATGTTAAGATGCTTTTGGGGAAACCCATTGCTATTTTGGAAAAACATTGTCCACAAAATTAAAACTTCATACATGTACAAACATTAACTCGTTCACCCCTAAAGACACATTTGAACCCTTCCAATTCAAAGGTTGGAATAGCTCATTATGAAATTTTAGGGGTGAATGAGTTAACTAACCTATATAACTACTGGTACTTAAAAAGTATACACAACATTTATCCCTTTACCACGAATATTTATTCAGCAAAGTTTTAATTGTTAAGTCAAAAAAAATCTATTTTTAATGGGTTTTTTTATAATCAAAGCAATATAATATGAACTTCATTAAAACATGCAAGAAATGGCGTTAACAGTTACCTGTTATCAAGAGTTCTAATGTTCCATTAAATTTGTAAGATGTTTAAACTTGTTGTCTAATTTGTTCCAATACATTAAATTTATACGATTTTTAATGTGTCGTCTAATTAATGCATTAAACAGGATGCGTGTAGATTCCAAACTTAAAAGCTAACAAAATTACGCTGTACGATTGGACCATTTGCATTTACTATGAGGTGTGTCAGCAAAAAAAACCATCAAGGAAGTTAATTTGTATAGAGGCAGTAAATACGGTAATGGATACATAATACATGTTACAAGTGTCTGTATCATGTGTGCGTTTGTTACAAAGGCGGATACATCTATTATTCATCAATAGATATATCCAACACGTAACTGCTAACAAAATCACTAACACTTACCCTGGGTAGGTCTCGGATCTGATTGGAATCGACAAACAGCTCTTCAAGGGTTCGTTCAAAGTTGAAGACTTCGGACGGGACGTCGGTCAAGCTACAATGGCGATAGTCCAGTTCTCGTACATCGTCCTCTATTTGTGGCCGCAGACACGGACACTTCTTCACAAAACCAGCCATTTAGTCACCCTGAAAACATGCAAAGCACGTTTTATTGATTATGTAAGTTTCAAAAAATGAAACGTGACAGCAATATATACAATCATCAGTTTCATCTGAATATCACACTCTGCAATGAACATATATGTCAAAACTGAAATCTACAATATTACCTTGTAACAATTTCAGATGTTTACTCAGGAATTTTACATTCTTGTATCTCTCAATAAATCAGTTTCTTTGTACTGTAATGATAAGTATAAATGTAAATTCTGTTACTTAGAAACCCAACTTACCGCTAATAAAAAGTTTCATAACTTTGGTATTTGTTTAGATATAACCGTCACTTTTTTGGTTGATAACTATATTCAATATCCATCTTATTTCCGCTGTAGCTTTAGGTGAAAAATTCAGAAATTCAAATATCGAATATGTAATCAAAACTAGAAAAGACCAGAAATACCTGTTTTGCTTTATTCAAATAAATCTTTATATCAACTTTCATTCAAAAGATGGAAAACAGGTGCTTTTCATATTGTACATGTAGATGTGTAATATTTGAAATTTAAATTATGTTTTTAAAACTGAATCAATCCTTGTACACATCTCATAGATTATGACTCAAAGTTTGGGGGAGACAACGACTCAGCTAGGTGAAGCTTCAGAATTCAAACCACTCCTGGTTTCTCCCCTAAAACTGACAATCATAAAACCGTGTGACATGAGAAAGCCACAGGAACTTCAATGTACAGTAGTGTGTGTGTGGATTTGTATCGCTGTAAAATTGAATTTCAATCAGAAGATTACCTCAGTGCATAGGAATTCTATGTGCTGAAAAATTTACATGACAAGGCATTTAAATCATAATCTTGATGTGTGGTGTCCTGTATAGTACAACTTTAACTGCACGTCCCGCGCGACCTCATTTGTCCTCCTCGCAAAATAAGGCCACAAAATTTCCTCCTACGGAAATCATCGATATCTACCTGGATACATTTTATTTACAACAGTATATTTATATGTAATATAACATCTTGAAGAAATATCGACAGCACCTCTGTTTGTACATTGTATGTATACGCATGCAAGTATATCTAAAAATATTTCAAAGCATCTGTATATATAGATATCAACCAGACAAGGGTCATGTGACTGATTATATTATCACCAAGCAGAAACCATAGCAACCATCTTGGATTTTGGAATATATATATATGGGTAAATTGCAGCAATATTCATGTAGGCTAACTGCTGAGTACCATTTCAGGAATACCTGCGGTACTTAAAATTGTACCAGTTCAACTGAAGTTATAGCTCAAAAGGTATATATATATCAGCCAATCAGAAGCAATAGGATACAGACAATATTGTGCGACACCACGCGCACATTGACTGTCCATTTATCATTTACCAGTAAGACATGCAATGACTTTGGAACACAATGTAGGGAAATTGGCGCTATGAAATTGGGAAATCAGGTTTTGAATAGGGAGATTTTTCCGCAGCATCACTCTATCTTTAGCAACAATGACCTTGACCTTAGGAACTTATATTGTGAAACCCCTATTAACAGTGTACCGCTATGTAAAATTTCGGACTTCTACATTTTTAAATAATTTTCGAAAACTTAATTTTGGTCTAACAGACAGATGATGAGCAGGCCTTAAGTAATGTTGGGAATTGCATTCATTTTTGGGAGATAAATCAAAACTTTCCAACTGTTTTCCTTTGCAAAATAATTTTACCAGAGTTTCAATTTTGATGAAACTGTTTAATCGGATAATGAGACGTACCTGTGAAGGCTGCATACCAATCAAGTACCTTACAGTTCAAACGAGTGTTTCCCTAATTACCGTTCCTATCTTTGTGACACTCGTCCCCTGCGACAGCAGATATCACTTTCACAACTACGCCACAGTAACTATATAACCGGCACATTACCTCCGTATTTAACCACTTAATTACCGAGTACTGGTAATTTGCCCTGTGGAACAAAGACCCTGCACCCATCTGACAGTGTCACAGGTATGCAATTCTAATTTATCACTTTATAATGGGACTTTTAGACAATCTTATCAGATTTCTAAATCAAGCAAGACAAAATTCCTAGATACGATGTTCGATTAATGCTAAAATTCCTCATGATCACTACAATATTCAATTAATTCAATATACTTAAATAATTTTCCATAATGGGATTTATATGTAAGTCATAATATTTCAGACGTTGTGGTTTGATGGGTAATTATCTAGAATGACATTACTCAACTTGAATAAGATACTGTCAATAGTAAAATACAACCCTAACAGAGCATTATAGGATGAAGGTCAAAAAATAAATATAAGTGGATTTCAGTTTTTCAAAGTCGATATCTGTTTATAAAGTTGGCAATTGAAGAATCGAATCCAACAAAACTTAAAAAGCAAGAAATGTCTGGCGAGGGCTCGTTTGTTTCCTTGACACACTTTTGTATTGTAAACCTTCATAAAGATCAAGATAATATAAATCTAACTCGTACAGCACATTACTCACAATACAGGAAACTGATATAAAACCAAATTAAATCTATTGATCAGCTTTGGAGGTTTGTGACAGGTAAACAACCGTCTATGCGCGGCGTCTGGCGGAGCTTGGCGGTGTTTAAGATAGTCTGGTGTACGTGTGGCTAGGAACTTTGAAAGACAACAAAAAATAATTTCCTGGCAAATAAAAGAGATTGATTTTGAAGTGCGTTATAACCTGAAATGTGTATTGTTTACATATAACTAGTGATATTATCATTTATATTAGCTGGGAAACCGATTCAAGTTTGTCAAATGTTGAATTTGTAATTGAAGAAAACTAAAACACGACACGGTACACCAGCATAAGAGAATGTGTTAGTATACAGTAATAATTATCGATCATTACCGATGATAGTGCCACAGTGTGATACAGTCGCCTTGTCTAGAAAAGGTATTGCTGTGAAATTGATGTAAGGACCTCATGCTAGACAGCCATTACGTCGCATGTCAATAGTGAAACGTCTCATAAACGGGCTCATTAATTGTTTTCTCACAATACCTGACATTGATCAACTCCGATCTCACAAAAAAAAATATCACCAAGTTCATTACAATCTTCAAATAGGAACTAGTTATCAAACAATATCACAAATGTAATTAAAGCGTATAAATTTTGTGTAGAAAATTGTGGCAAAGGTTGTGACCTTGCTAAACTAGTATCGTGCTGATTGTCCCTTACAGAATTTCTATATCTGATAGTGGAACAAATCAACTCGGTGAACTTGGATAAAAATTTATCAACTTCTGCGCCAAAAGATCTAGACCAACCAGCAAGAATGGCGTGTGGTGATGTATTTCTATGATAACTCCTTCCGTACGAGTATATAAAGGGACACATTGACACTTGACACAAATGATTAGTTATCCTTGATTGCAAAATACCAGGTAATTGCATTAAAAAAATATTTACCGTTAAAAAAGGTTACAAATCAAATTTGTAGCATTAATTAGCTTGTCGTCAAAGATTAACAAGAGTATAATTTCATACCTAATTTTACAGCAGGGTTGACTAGATCATCTTCCCAGTAAATATGATTTGCCATAATATATAAGTCACATATATATACCAGTATGTACATTGGGGAAAAAAGGGATGTTTAATTAGATTGATTGATTGATTGGTTTTACGTCCACTTCACTACCGAGTAGTTCGGTTATCCAGCAGACGATGTTTAATTAGAAAACTTGCCATCTTTATATACTGGTCAGGATGACGACTCAAACTAGAGTGCATTAGGTACAGATATTGTACTCAATCAACTAATTATTGTAGGTCAACCGATCTACACACGAATTATCTCCAATACTCACACAGTTCCATATACATATAATTATAACATTCCTGACTGCTTATTTAACTAAGGAATGAATAGACAATGATTTGAAATGTCCTAAAATGATTTTATTAGGACAAACACCGTTTCTGTATACAGGAGCTAGGGTCCCTTCGGGAGGGTAACACAGCGTCTTTTGTATCCCTACCGTACAATGTAAATACTCCAAACAGAATCTAATTGATTGTACGGAATCAATCAGTATAGCCGTAAACATGTTGATAGAACCCACAGCAGGCCGTCGGCTCCGATCAATCGTCTGTTGATTTTCTATTTTTCAATCATTATCTATGATACAACAGACGTACATCGTTACCTACTCAAGGCAAACTGCAAGGTGTGGAAAGTACCAGTAATGACAAAATTACGCAGTATTTGTCCTTACAGAGAAACATATAGTTCTAACCTACGCAGCTCCACCTACAGGCTGACATACATGATCAGGTTACACAAGTCCTGCATTCATTCTATCTGATACCTGATCTCGTATAATTAGAAATATTAATATAAAGTTGATTTCTTTTACAACAATTATGAAACAAGTTTTTACAACTTTAATACGTTATTCACTCTTGTCGGTCAGGATGTTAGGGTGCAAGGGGTCTTAATAGGGGAGGAAACCAAAGTACCCGGAGATAAAACGCACATGACTTGTTCACGTACAATCAGGGAATCGAACCCCGGCCACATTGGTGAAAGGCAAGTGCGCTATCCACAATATTAAAAGTGTGAGGAAGCAATCCAATTGAGATATCAAAGGAAACTGGAAGAATGGAAGACCTATAGTGTTTGGAACAAGATGTGTTTGGGAGACAATGCAGGAATGTTGATGTTGATGAGGAAAGGTCAAGAAGCAAAGTTTCCAGATGCATGTGAAAAGCACAAGACCCAGGGAGGTTGAAACCTGGAGAACCTTCATGGGCTAGCTAGTGGACACCCCACCACTTGAGATGTACACCCATAGAATATAGTTGACCAATAGAAATGGTAGTGAGTTAATTTACATGTTAGATACATTTAAGCAGAACTGATTGGCAGAGAAGATGAGATAGACACATGTACACAGGTCATACTCCCAGTGACCATGAAATTTGAAAATGGTAGAGATCGGTTTTGATGGAGACAAGGGAGAAGGTCGGTTGCTCACATAGAGAGCTGTGTTAGGAACAATTAGATGTAAAAAGATATCGAAGTTTGAAACAAATAAAATAATGAAAGGGGTCACAAAAGATTAATCATTATTCTCCTGATTGAGTATACATACAAGTAGGTCCTATATCTTCATCTTTTATATCTTCTCATGATCAGAACACAAAAACTTTCTTGAGAGGAGAAAATAAGTGTTGTAGCTATAGACACCATTAAGTTTTTCTAATTTAAGGAACAATTCGTAAAGCAATTGTCTCAGGAATGTTGCTGATGCTGTACCACAGTCCTGTACGTATCATTTATTAAATGTATGATGGTAAAAAAAATGAAGGAAGGGATTTGAACGAATTCAAGAGATAATGAACATTTTCAAAACCTGGAATGAACCTATATAGTGTCTCATTATATAAAATGAAGTAGTGTAGTATTATACTGTATACATGTATCCTTACAAATCTGACTCGCTGCAACTGGTGAAGTGCTTCAGCCTTTATCCCACAGATAATTCTCCATCACAGACTATACATAGGGGTAAACACTTCCCTTTGAACCACAGAAATATATACTAGCAAATGTGTACGGTTCCTTTTAAGTCTGCTAACACATTTACGTTTGAGAGACCACAGACCAACATGCACATGCAAGTTGCAACATCTGGTGTTGAGCGTAACTGGCCGACCTGTCCAGGGGTCAATATATACTGAGGAGTGCTCTTTAGGAGTAATTATCTATCTAATGTCTTATACATTATTGGTAACACATGTATGTACATGTACTGTACATGTTTTAAGTAGTAACTGTTTTCAGAGGCCTCTCTTTTTAAAATGTACCCAACTTTCTATATTGCTATTTTTCATCCAAGCATTCAAAACAAGCATAGTTAATGAGAAATAATCAGCACAAAATTATTTGTGGTTTTGTTAGCCTTCTAGCTTAGAAAAAGGCAGATTTCGCAATAAAAGTTATTTTGTCGTTCCATTCATTTTCTGATTTTTTTTATGATTGATATTTGATCACCAAATCTTCAATTTTTTTTCCTTTGAAAGAAATAAACTGTCTTAAGACATCATTTGTGAGTTCATAATTCCTAAGATATTAACACATCTGGCATCGTCGGTTACCCATAGAATAACCCTATGCTGTCTTGTTCATGGGGATATACAGTGGGTAATATAACCCTTGTTGCACATCTGGGTACTTTACCTGTAACTTCAAAACCATGGCGATCTCCGGTAGGGGTCATTCCAAGGTTACACATGCATTCAATAATATCCCTCTAATGAGAATTTCCAAATCACTGGATTATTTCCATCAGCAACTTTAATGTACAGTCCAGTTGGAAGTACATGTATAGCGTGGACACTTCAGATAGTTAATTGTATATGTAATTAGTAACGCTGGGCTTATATTCCTGGGGTGATAGTAGTTAATTACAAGTGACGGGCCGGAGCTCCCGAAGGTATCAACGTAACGTTAACCTGGCCAGGCGTTTTTGTTTACCAACACACCAATGATAAAAGAAAACAGGCAATTTGAATGGAATTAGGGTCGGCACCTCAATAGGTATCTGGGTTTATACCCTATATCTATATCCATTAGGTATACACAGCCACCCAATAGGGCATCACAATACTATTACGACCCGATAGGTTAGCACCGGGCTGCTCAAGTGACGCCAATTCATATAAACGCAACCATTCAGATAACAAATTCACCATTTAATCCCTGCGACGTTTTATTTGTGTGAACTGGAGTTTGGTCATAAATGGACATAGCACATCAAAAGGTCCCACCTTAACGTCCAATTCTATAAACTCGAAATACTTTGGCAAGTTTCCATCAGATCTGAAATTATTAACTGTTTGAAATAATTCAAATTAAAAGATGTCAACAACCACCACAGGAATTTTGATAGTGTTTAAAAAATCTCGGTGTACATGTACAATGCAAAAGTTGGAATCTTATGCCAGAAATATCTGTCCGTAAAGAAATATACACCTGTACGTAAACGTTATGCTGGTTCTCCGTGGCCAGAGTCCAGAACACATACTTATATACACAATGTATATAGCTTGTACAGTGTATAGTATACAGAACTTATAAAGCTTTTTCAATTAAACCAATGTAAGCTTATATCAAACTGTTTATGTAAATACGGTAATGATTATTTCGTTTACAAGGATCATTACCCTATAAACTACGGTACACAATTAGTATAAACTAGGTGATTAAAAACTGGGTAATTATAAACTGCTGGGTTAATTACAAACTACCAGTCTGTTTGACTAAGGGTAGTTTGACTACTTATACAAACACTGTATGGTGTAGGCCGCTTTTAGTACAGGCGGGAAAGTACTGAAAGTAGCACCATCGATTTGGTTTGTTTGTGTTTTACATCCTATTAACAGCTACAATGTATGTTCATTTAAGGACATGCCAGGTTTTGGTGGTGGAGGAAAGCCGGAGTTCCCGGAGAAAAACCACCGACCTACGGCTAGTATCTGGCGACTGCCCCACGTAGGTCTCGAACCTGCGACCCAGTGGTGGAGGGCTATTGGCAGCAGAATGTCAGATGCCTTAACCACTTGGCCATCGCGGCCCCTGCACCATCAAACAATCTATAATTTTCAAATTTAACAACTTTGGTTGAGTTGATTAGTATTATTTTATTGCAGGTAAAATGTACCACTACACAAGTTTTCATTGCAATGAAGAGTTTCATTTCAGAGCTGGGTTTATTTCAACATGGAATATTCTCCGTTTTAGGATACAGAAGATAAAGCAAATAGATAGTTTTTTCTGACTTAACTGTTAGTTCCCTGAATTAGCAAGGTGTTCAGTTTTCATTTTGATACTATGCATTAACATATCCTTAATAGTAACATCTAGATAAAGAGAAACATTGGCAGACCAGTGGAAAGGTCCTTGATATGATCATGATCTCTTTCAAAACATTTTCATGTTATAAAATGCAACAAGCTGAATTAATACTGACTGATAATAAGTATATTCTATGTAAGCCATTATTACAATACATTTGATTTGTATTGGGACCCTAACCTGTACCTTCTGTCTACCTAGTCCCCTTGATCCAAGGATGCTCTAATAAATATCAAATCAGGTTGCAATCCCTTCATCTTTACCTACAGAAGAAGTCTCCCCCATCAGATACTGCCATTCTTCCTCGGTGGGGCCACATACTTTTTACAATGACTCCCTTGGCCCCGTGATTTTTATACCATATAAGGTTAAAATCTCCTCACTTGTACTAAAGTTTGAGAAGTCTATATGTATCTGTCGGGGTCGACACACATACATTTCATTCAATGTCATACAACTTTCACAATACCAATGGCCCTGGGATGGTCCACATCAAATTTTGTTCTTTAGTCAGTGCACCTTTAGATGAAAAGTTGACAGATGGATAGGAAGGAAAGCCAACATTTCTATGGAGACACTACAGAGTTTGTAATTTACAATACTCCTTTAATATAATGACAAACAAACGCATATCATGTACATTTTTTTTCTCTTTTTTTCCTTATCTTTTGATATGGTATTATGGATTATATTTCCTGGCTCTAAAAATTACTTGTTTGTAATATATAATTACGTGTACAGTGCATAAATAAAGCTTGCTGGGAAAAAAAATCTAGAGTAGATGAGGTAACGAAAACACAGTTTTTTTCCCCATAAATAGACTAACAGGTGTGTGTACATGTGTTGTGTTGACTTTATATATATATGTATTATTAATTCATTTTTAATGGTACATACCATTACAAGTCAAATGATTAATGTTTTTTTCTTTTTCCCAAATCTGTGTCAATAACTACTATCACATCAGACTAATCTTATGAAGTTATGATAACTTTGGTAAAAGTACATAGCTTACAATATTGATACAGGTATATATGAAATTAAAAAGAATTATCAAAATGATTAATATGTTTATACTCTTCAGTTGAACGACCAAAGCAAGGTGTGAGAATTAAAAGTACACCAATGTGATTGACGTCTTGTCAAGTTACCGCTGACCACGTTACGGATAGGTTTCCATGTTCGTATAAATTAAAGCTGCTTAGGGTTGATCTAATTGATTTTAAACTATTGTACATTTTCAAACTGTGATATATATTTGAATCCCTTTTTCAACTCATGTTTTCCCTTTGAGACTTGTAAAGTTTTTGATAACCCACTTAATCTCATATTAATGGGACTCTTCAAAATTTTGAAAAAGATATTCCGGACTCACAAGAAAAAATCTACTAAAATCACTAGAGATAGAGTATACCAGAAATGTTCACTGCAATTATTTTTGCTTTTTTTGCCCTCTGTGATGAGAGTGAATTGATCATTTCAGCGAACAATTGTTAACAACATAATACAATATAGAACTAGTAGGGCAAATTTAACATCGGGCGAAAATGGTGAAAATTTGACTGGGCGAAAAAAAAGTTTCCCCCTATACAGTATATAAATATAGAGAGAAACAGCGAAGCACAGCAAGAAAAAGACAAAAGTTATAGAATTATCACAAAGTAATGACAGAACTGGGTACTTGGGTACTGAACAGTACCCTGTAGTTTGTGTGTCCTCATGATCAAGAATCGAACTTGTGCTTTTTTGTTTCAGAATTTAACCCATTCACCCCTAAAGTCACATTTGAACCTTACCACATCAATGACTGGGTAAGTCCAGTACAAAAATGTAGGGGTGAATGAGTTAAAGGAGGACTTTTTTTCCATACATTCCATATGGCCACCAGTTGATAGGATGAGATGATGTTTACATGTGGTTTACATGCTCTGTTGACTTACACACAATATTACACCAGCTGTGTGTACATACAGCTGTTGTGTATATTGGCCTGGCCCTAATCTCGACTGGCCTGTGAAATCGATTTAAGTCTTTCATTAAAGGTATTTTGAACTAAGCAGGTGATTGGGATAAAAGACCAATATTTATATATCCTAATACGTTGATTCATGCCAAAATCTAGCCAGAACTACTTTTCGGAATATTTTACCTCTAAAACAAAAGTTATATACGCTTTATTTATTTTACAACAATTATGAAACACGTTATTTCAACTTATATAAATCACTCTTGTTGGCCCGGACGTTAGCGCGCGGGGGATCTTATTTGGGGAGGAAAGCGGAGTACCCGGAGAAAACCCACGTCAGGTCGGGCAGGTGACCCCATACCTTTTCACGTCCGATCGGAGAATCGAACCCCGGCCGCCTTGGTGAAAGGCAAGTGCGCTATCCACTGCACCACCCGACCACCCTAACAAACAAAAGTTACATGCAAAGCCTAAAAATTATAATGTGTCCGTCTCAAGGTCTTTCCTGTCTATTTTTGAAAGCATGTCATACAAGGTGGAGGTCTCCGAAAATCAAGGAAAGAGCTAACTTCACATGTATACTCATTTGAGGCACGTGATAAATATCATTTTTATCGGACACTTGGAGCGAGAACTCATCGGAGATGCCATTGGCTTGAGAGGTATCTGGCCAAAGAGGTCAAGGAGGTGGACAGAAGGATTATAAGGATGGCTCAATGAGACAGTTAACAACATACATTTGTCCAAGAGTTAGGCCTCACAAGACAATGTCATTATATGTACCCAGCCCAACACACCGGGACAGGAACAAACACTGTCCATCGCCTACAAATATTTATCTACATCTCTCCTAGACAGAGATCCTGTGAAGACCACTCACGACAAGACAAGTCCTGTCAATGTCGTACACTTTAGAGAAATGAAAGTTTTATAGATTACATCTTCACCAACATAACTGTCTCTATATACCTGGGGCTCTGCCAGTATGATCGACCACTCATGTAATATTCATAGGGCCACAAACGTCTCAATTTATTGTGGGTTAAATCATTCAAACCTGATAGGCAACCACTATTGTATCATCGAAACCATCAACAGGAAATATTAGCTAACTGTTCACATTCTAATAAATACAATTTGGTCAGTGATGTACTTAATGTAGAAACACTGTATAGTATTCCATTGCTAAAAGCCAAGGTATGGGAGATTTTACATGTAGACTTTGAATCTTAAACCTACGATGTCTAGGTCATACTCGGACAGTGCCAGGGGCTAAAACTGAACAAAATCTCTGTTTACACATCAAGGTAACACCATCAATGTCACAATCTGACAGGAGTTGATACTGAACAAAGTCTTACAATTACATGGAACACATCAAAGTCACACAATCAAGGTCACACTCTGGCAGTATATATATATATACACTAAACAGAATCTCAGTTAGCACATCAAGGTCACACCATAAAGGTGAGACCATCAAGGTCACACTCCAGCAGGAGCTGATGGTGAAACAAAATCTCACAATGAACAAGTCAAGGTCACACCATCAAGGTCACACTCTAGCAGGAGCTGACGGTAAAAATAAATATCACAATGAATAAGTCAAGGTCACACCATCAGGGTCACACCATCAAGGTCACACTTCAGCAGGAGCTGATGGTAAAAATAAATCTCACAATGAATAAGTTAAGGTCACCCCATCAAGGTCACACCATCAAGGTCACACCATCAAGGTCACACCATCAAGGTCAAACAAGGTCACACCATCAAGGTCACACTCTAGCAGGAGTTGATGGTGAAACAAAATCGCAAATAAAACTTTACCGAAAATGCCTTTTGATAGAATTGTTTCAATGGGCCTTGATTGAGAGATAAGACTTGATCCCTTGATTCCCTTTCATCACGGTACACCACACACTTGAATCAGTCAAGGTCACACCATCAAGGTCACACTCCAGCAGGAGCTGATGGTGAAACAATGACTAAGTCAAGGTCACACCATCAAGGTCACTCTTGAAAGGAGCTGACGCTCATACTGTACTTTATCTATATCTGCAAGCATATAGCAAGGTCTTGGTCAAACCAGCAAGGTTACACACAAACATGCACAAACAACCTGTACTAACTACTTTACCAATATCAAAGTGATATATCAACAACTGAGTACAGATTGTAATATCTTCAGCAAAGTGATTAAGGAGATAATGACTTAATACCCAGGGTTGTCAAACAAGCTTGTAAATCATCATCAGGGTCTCTTTTTGTCTACGAATCATGAAACAGCTATATTAATGCATTTTACATTTCAATGGTCTTATTATCACAAATAAAATTTTACCGAAAATGCCTTTTGATAGAATTGTTTCAATAGGCCTTGATTGAGAGATAAGGCTTGATCCCTTGATTCCCTTTCATCACGGTACACCACACAATAATCTGGTCTCTATACTCAACTGTAAAACATGACTTGCAGATTTCAATAATCACGGTTGCATGAAATGCCGTTATGTTTTAATTACGTCAAGAATCTGTTTCTATTTCCATAACCATGATATAAGACAGGGAATTTTAAATCTATTCATCGTCACAGAATGACCAACGTAATTTATTTATGATCACTTATATTAGTTTGAGCACTCTATCCTTCCGTACCCAATGTAGACTGTCTCTAACGTGAAATCTTCTAAAAATACGTAATTATACATTTCATATCACGTTACATCATCGCGTTCATTGTACATATCCATAACTCCCAAATAAGGTAAGCTTTACACAAAATCTAGTTTGTTTACCTGCTTGATTACCTGTCCCATGTACAGGTGACAGTAGACGGCTGGTACCCGGGACGTTAAGTTATGTAATGGTGTGTGTAACAAATCAGGGGTTTTCTTTCCAACCACCCGGGCCTAGCGTAATCGTATTTCGGTAATTTCTAACTCTTGGCCTCAACTGTCAAATCACCTGTCTACTTTCTCTCCACCCTTTTACACAAAAGACATGCATCATCATGTCATACAAGATGTATGTATACATGTATGTAAAGATCTATCATGTCATACAAGATGTATGCATACATGTATGTAAAGATCTATCATGTATGTACATACTACAGTGTTTGTTAAATGAAAAATGTACATCAACAGCCAATTTTCCCCAATCAATGATTTATAGAAGTAGTACGTATACATACAGCAAATTTATGGAGAGCTATTTGTATTCATCAGAAAATTACATTTACAATTATTTTTTTGTAAAGACTCTTACACAACTACAAAACTGTCAATCCAAATGAAACATTTGTGAACCCATTTTTCCATCATACACAGAATACACTGTATATAGGATTTTAATTGGAAAAAACATTAAATTGAACAACTAACACATATACTATCTGACAACAGTGACAACAAAAGTAATTGGTAGGCCATGTTGTGAAGACGCCCAAACATATCGTTCTTACAGGTTCACTAGACAAAGAGCTTGCTATCAATAATTGTGAAAAATATGTTTTTTTCATTGACATCAAAATAATTTTAAAGGGGCAAATACAGTATCAATAATTGTAGTTTTGTCCACATGATTTAGATGTTATTATATATTATCATTTCCATGTCCATTCGGATCTGAGACCACATTATCAGCCGCAGGGGCCGGAAGCCTGAGGGCCGATAGATGATTAAGCAAAGTATTGGTGCATGGATATGGAACACACTATAGTTAGCTGGGTGGATATGGCAATCACAGGGTAGATATGACGCATGCTGGCAGATATATCAATCAATCTGGAATATGGGCTATATGCTGCGATACAAAAACGGTTGCTTATCAGGTCTGAATGATTTAACCCACAATGCACAGTATCACACATGCAAAATAACCTATATCACGGACATATTTATATGATAATGATCATAAGGTTTATTTTCCTATTAATTTTCAAAGAAAGATGATCACGAATTGACCTTTCTCTCAAACTTTTATTCTGATTTCATTATATATATATAATTACACAAGGAATATTTAGCAACAGTATTTTTTCTTTTTGTGAATACAAATCTGAAACGCTGTAATATACTAACTGTTGCTTAATTTGCATGTTTTTATTGTTATCATCGAATCGATAAACTTTTTAATGACAACCAGTCTCATGATTCATTGAACTCTTTTCAGTCAAAATGCAGAATGTGATGTTTTCCTGATGTTTTCTTCTTTGGTCTTATGTAAATTGACGTGATAAGCTTCTGGTATTAGAACCATTATTGATCAAGAGCCTCTAGTTCTTGGACAAGCATAAGACTTAGCTGACATATCTGTGTGATATATCCACTCAGAGTTTAACAACATTCCTAGCTAATACCACAGGGAGAGAATTTGGAGCGAGACATGAATACATTCAACAACATAAATACCTATAGGGTACACACAGCAGACCCTCCAAACACAAGGCTATGTTGGTACAAAGTGTAAGAGGGCAGACGTGAAAAGGTTGTGACACCCGAAGTGCTAAGCCAAACATTGAGAATAATGTACATGATGGCATTGTGACATCTACGAAAGTTTACAAAAGCCTTTCAGTGGAGTTGGTGTAAGGCCACTGAGAAAACACTGGTCTAAATCTACTTATGACATAACGCCCAGTTGGACATTATAGTCACTTTACCTACAGCCTTTGTGATATATGTAGGTATATACACGATGGTCATGTTTCTCATTTAACACTTCTGTATTTTTTTATTTATACAATTTAATATAATTTCATTTAAGTTTTGAGTCTACATTTGCTTTCGTATATAATAAACCGCAACTGGTCAACTTCGTAAGTAATGCAAAACAACAACAAGCAACAACTGAAACTAAAGGAAAAAGCATTACGCACGTATATATAAGTTCTTCCAATTTTTTGCATATTGCAATTATTTTAGTATCTAGCAGATTTTTTTTTCTATTTACATCTTATGCAGATCTTTACATATATATATATGTAATTGAAGTTGTGAAATATATAATACACTATCAGAGAGCATACAAGCATACGTTCTTACGTGTCAGTAAGCATTTAATTCTAGATTGTGCTTCTAATTTATATTCTGGTCACCCCTGTACAATATTAGTATTGCAGTATTTATGTCTCGGGTTCACCAGAGGCCCGCAACCAGAAAGTGGTGATTCATAAATACAAATAAATGATTGAGCTAATATGCATTTTCCATAAATCATTGGCCAGGGTGTATAATGTGTATACAGAGATATTATTTATGGGTGTCTACTATAAGTACAAAAAGTCACTAGTTAGGGGGGAATTCCTCAGCAGGTCATTAATATACTCGCTCAAAAGTACAAATGTCACTACCAAACTCCTACAGAGATTTAAGTGTTATCGGTTTTATGATGTTTTTATCTTCCAATAAATACTGGTAAAAAAAAAAAAAAAAAATCAAAGTTTCTTAACAACTGATAATAACTGTACTTATATGTACATAAAACTGACTAATGTTTCTGGCCGTTTTATTTATTTACTGTATAGGCAATTTTAAATTTGAATATCACATACTTAACAAAGAGATATATGAACTTGATATTTTGACAAAGTATTTTGTATTGTGATAAGTATATATATAACACACATAAGGCATATTTTATTTATTTATTCAGTGTTTCATTCAAGTATTTCTTTAAATCAAAGACTTAAAAGAGTACTTTTTACTTAAAGATAAACAGAATTGTTGATACTTTGTACTAATAGGAGATTAATTAGGAAAGTAACAGAAAAGAAAAATAAAACCTTTTTTAGGTCTAGCCCAATCTGTCTATAGATACAGTTATAATATTGGTTCATGAATTATCGTTCCAACAGATTACATATCATTTGTAGATGCGAGATCCTTTTTTATCGTATGTTCTACTAGCTAAAGCATAATTGATTAAAATTAATTTGTGAAACGCATTTTGTTAATAATTTAACTGAAAATTCAGGAGATAAAAAAAATGTCAGTGTCACATTTATTGCTGTTACAACAGGTGAACCATGATCAAAAGAGGATTTGATCATAAAATCAATTGCACAATTAAAATATTTAAAAAAAAAATGGCATTGAAATATTTATAATGCAGCAATAATGTTAACAACAATATTGATAGATAGAGTTCTTTTTCATATTTTTAATTTTGAAATGAAAACTGCATATCTAAAAAAAAAAAAAGAAAGTCAAATTACTATAAAATGGGAAATTTCTGTGATGTGGAAAAAGATTGCTTTTCATGTTGAATAAATTAAAATATTCACATGGGGATTTTTAACATATATGTTACTTATGTATATATATGTATACAGTGATAAAACAACCAACTAATGCTATTTTTCCAGATTTGGGTCTCCATAATTAAGGTAGAAATTAAATGAATTTTTATTTTTGTCTTATAAATATGTTTTACCAAAGGTTTTATTGAGAGATTATGCCATACTTTACAGTAGATGTTAAAGATTAGGGTACACTGAAAACCAAGTACTGCATGAGGTAGGGACATACAGAAACTTTTGTTTTATTTTCACTAAATGATAAAAGCAATTTTTTTTAAGTTCAGAAATTTCAAGAAAAATTATAATTGCTTCAACAGAAAAGTACGAATGATTAAAATGTTAAATACTAACTTGTTTAAATCAAAGAATAAATCACTGACACTGTGACAGCTAGGGCTAAATTGTAATTATTTACAATACAAGTTTCTAATACACAGAGTATGTGTATTCCACGTAACCGGCTGTTCTGATAACTGTCACAACAGGTGGATTGTTTACATACAAACATGTCATGTATCGGAACGAAATTGATCCCATTTACACAAGTCTAGCCTGTATTCCGTCGTCTTTGATTTTGTGTACACTGTGTGCAACACATGTCTCACCGTACAAAACTTTTTACCGCTTATGTGTATCGTAGGGCTATCCGAGTCGGACAAAAGTTTGTATGTTTTCTTTCCCACTTCGACACTTCTAATGTGTTGTAAATACGATGACATCAAAAAAATCACTTTAAAATCGTAAGGATATTAGATGTTTAAATTAAATACAAACCTTGATCGCATGACGTTTAGAAAAATCCAAGTTTAACTGAAATTTACATCCATAATCCAAGAATAGCAAATACGTCTCACTGAGAACTCGTCAATGCTGTCCTCATTGTTAGTCACGTGATTACGCTAAACCACACCGAGGCTGGTAACAAGGTGCGCGCTAGATACCGTAATTGACCCGATAAATCACAATGCCAAACGATTGATCTCCCTTGTTGGCGACACGCCTCAAAACGGGCGGAGATGTCGGTTAAAAAGGGGATGAATGTTGACAATTGCTCAAACGAATTTGTATTGAGTGAAAATGGAGAAACGTTATAAATTCAGGTCCAATCGGTTAGAGAAAAATCAACACTGGGTGCAAATATTTTAGAAAACCGGGACTGAAAAACAATATCGTCTTACTGTTTAGATTCAGAAAAAAAGTAATTATCCCAAAAAAATGTATTTATATATGGCAAGCAGTACATTAAACTTGTTTTCTTTAAAATTTCAATTCCGTCAAAAAGTATCTACTGATCCAATTCTGTGCTATGACTGATTAAGAACGACGGGGTTAACTCCCTTTAAAGTTTACTATTATGTTCTCTCCCGACAAAGCTATTTTATTAATGCGATGTAAAATGTAGGTACCATACCGAGAATATGGCTTCCTAAAAAATAATTATTTTCTCATACTCTAATTCCAGGTTATGCTCACACAATATCATGCGATCTAGTATACAGTATACCTACAATTTATATTTTTGAATAGAAATTATATATTTTTGTCATTCTGTATTTCATACATAAGTTTGTGAGAAAAAAAATCATATTCATTGAAAAGACAAGTGATTTTAAAATTACATGTCAACCTTTTGAAATATCAATGGGGGAGATTTAGCTTGCTAAAAATTAAAAACATAAATAAATTGTGTATATATGCCACCTAGTGTCAAAATTACCCTTAAATATGAGTTCTTTTTTCAGATGAAATCATTAGATTTTAGAATATAGCGGAATAGTTTAGAAAATTTGTTGGTTTCAAATACTTAATTTCAGGGCCCAAAATCGGGAGTCTCCGTGCTCCAAAATAGGGAGAGTTTTATTGATTTCAATTCAAAAGACCCAAGGGTCCAATTACAGAATTGATAACAATGATAACAAAAGTATAATAAAATATCACAGATAAATACATACAAACAATATTAAGAGAGGTGTAGCATGCATACAGAAGCATGATAATCATCTAAAACATACTTCCTTTAGGCGAGACTTAAAAGAAGGCAAGGTACAGTAAAAAAATACAGTCAAGCTCATGGGCATTTCTTCGGACATTAATCCTACTAGGTGGACAACTAAATTGTAAAATCCCAGCAGAACGTAGAAATCTTCTCGGAACTAAAATACAAATCTTTTCTACTAAAAAAGGAACAGTCGAACAGCCCATGTTCCATACTGTATAAGAAACACGTTATGAAAATCGGATTTTGCTAAGTTGGCTAGACTGGCTACCATCCCCTAAGTTTTTATGAAGAATTTCTCAGCTGCATTTTACTACTAGCTTATCTCCCCCTA
>JAUMHH010132739.1:1754-20754 GCA_032359455.1 Chlamys rubida
CCCCCCCCCCCCCCGAAAACGACCTATACTGCCGAACGTTAAATGCAAGAAAATGTTACATAAACACAACAAAGATAAGAGATTGGTTTTATCGAAACAAATCCTCTTAAACCATATACTCCACAGAAAGTATTATATAGTAACAACAGAAAGCGACAGATAGAGAATCAATGCCCAAGATGTTAAGAACGTTTGAGAACATTGTAACCCCGGTAGGCGCGGGTTCGATTCTCGGCCTTGGTTTCAAATTGTTTTGGACCTTAAAACAGGTTAATGCTTATCTTGCGTCAGTCCTTCGTGAAATTAAGTCTCGCCCGCCCTACGAATATTGTCCTCTCGCGACAGAGTCAGGAAGGTGATTAAGTGTTTCGTTCGTATGTACGTACGTAAGTTCTCAGTTTGTTATTGCTCTGGAACCCACAATTTCTGAAAAGACCTTGACAAAACCTCATGTATGAGAATTCCTCAAGCAATGTTTGTGTTGTTGTTTGTTTGTCACAAGATGAAGTATCTATGTGAAACGTGAACATAACATGCTTTATATAACGACACACAAGGGGATGTTGTATCGTTTGTGATGCCTCGCCATTATGTTTGTGATATCACATAGAATATAATAAAAGATCAGGAGGCAGAAGTTCTTTATAAGGAACAGTTTGAGAACCCTTGTGTTGTAATAGTAATGTTGTTTTTATCATGGTTCCCTGAGCGGAGAATACATTAGAACACCCGTCTTAAACAGTAGTCGCCTCTTTCGGTCAGTGTAGTTGGTAAGTTACCTAAAATATTGCGATGTACTCTTTGCATCCTCAATGTTCAGATTGGTCGACTTCCTTTATTCACTTTTGCCACATTGAAGCACCCTCCACCATATTGTTTAGAAAGATCCTCTTCCATCCCTGCATTCAACGGGTTCCTCTTTCGGTGAACCTTTCTTCTCTTCACCTCTGGAATATGTAATTGCAGAATCAAATGCTCCAAATGCAGCACCTTGCGGATGGTACAAGAAGGTTGGTCTGATGTATTTAATGAATATGAAAGCAATCACGCAGCAGCAAAACGGTAAAACTGACCGATTAAGAAGTTGCTCATAGTTCCTCTATTACCTTCAATGTCAATCAAATAGATTATCGTGAGACTTAGACTTTATCATGGTATTTTTCAATGTAATGAGAGAGGAACGGTTTAATTTAGAGAATGATTACCTGAAAGCGTTTTGGTTTTGTTTTTAGTTTTACTTTGTTTAACGTTCTATGAACAGCTAAGGCCAGTTAAGGACGTGCCTCCATCTCGAAGCGTTTCCGGAACAACTTTAATTAATAAAACGTTATAAAACGGAAATCTATAACGGAGAGTTATTAATCTCAATATAGCAGTCAATGTTACCAGACAGTGGTGATGAACAGATAGCGCGTTTACACAGAATAGCTGGTCTCTGCTTGCTAAAAAGATGCTATCAATTACAATATTAATATTTCCATTCTTTTAATAATTGAAATATATCCAACAGATCATTTGTAATTATACACGTGTTAGGGGAACTGACATGAAAAATGGATCCTTTCACACCCAATAACATGAATCACGCGACATGTAGCTCCGAGGGCGTTAATATTACTTCATATAGTTATCATCACAAGATTTATGTTCATCAATAAATTAATGTTAGTTCTTGGCGAATGGCCATATTCAGGATCGCAGTTGTTAAAAGGTTAGATACATATTCATGTTTTTATATCACTGGAACTGCTTTGTATCAGTGATAGGTTTAATTCACGAACACTTGAATACCGATTGAAAGAATTATGTGTTCACTATTGATATCAATATTGGCACATTGGCTTGATGTCCAAGTAGTGTTGGTTTGTTTGTGTTTTATGTCCTATTAACATCTATGGTCATTTAATGACGTGTCAGGTTTTAGTGGTGGAGGAAAGCCGGAGTACCCAGAGGAAAAATACACCAACCCGCGGCAAGTACCTGGCTACTGTCTGGCCTCGAGCCCACGACCCAGTGGCGGAGGGCTAATGGTAGCAGAATGTTAGACGCCTTAATAAAATCGAGACAGTAAAAGTAAAAAGATGCTTTTAAACGAAATATGTCTTGATACAATGAGGCGTCAAATTATCATTGTGTATTTCTCAAAAGTTTAGTGCTCTGCGCTATATTTTGATGGCGGTAATACAAATATATTTTAGATAACAAATGCAACGCAAAGAGAACCAAATCAATTTGATTTATCAAAGGTTATATCAGATTTAAGATAACAAATAAATGTTTTGCTCTGCATATTATCGGATCAATCACTTAAACTCTTCAAGCAGCATTAGGAACGGTCACGGAATCGTGTTTCGGTTGTATAGTCTGTGGAATAGAGATGATATATAGCTCAATATAAGGAACCCCCGGGGCCAGCATTTGTATACCGTGCTGCAGCTAGACAGATGCGTAACAGTTCGGCAATAAAACGCACCGGAGATCGCCCAATATTGAGATCTTTTTGTGGCATTTACTGCCGTATTTATAATATTCTATTGAAGCAATTGTCATGTTTTGGTAATAACTCGGATGTTTATTACAGTAATATATTTCCCCTGATGAGTTTACATGTTTAATATTGCACAAGTTAATTGGAAATCATTACACCGTGTGGCGTATATCCATTTTAGTGGTCGGCTCTCGTCACCAGCAGCGGTAAACAACGGGAGATTGTCTGCTGTTTGCTTGCATAGAAGATAAATTAATCGATTATTCATCGAACCAAGCATTCCATATTTAGGAAACATCTGTAGAAAACGCATCTGGAAAGTTTATAAAGAACACAGTCAATTAGACAAACAACTTTCGATTTATTGAACAGCATATTTTATTAACAAATGAGTAGTTCAACAAGCGAAAGTAGTAACGATGGAAACTAGATATTGTAAAAGCGTCCTAATAAATAATAGTATTATACCTAAGCTTTATAACAACGTGTCTGATTGGATGCTACTGGTCACATGACGGGCAATAAAGCACCATGTCGCCATCACGCTTTCAAGTTTCCCCGATCATATTTCCCTTATTCGGAGCCTCTCTAGAAAAATCAGCAAGAGCCGCCACAACCTAGTTCCGAATGACAGAAGCAGACAGCAATGGCGTGTAAATCTGAACATATCGACTATTGTGTTGTTATTTTTTATTTATTTATTGTTCGGCATAATAAAACATTGATTGCCCTTAATGAAGGGAAACACGTTTTGTGTTTTTCTACTTGATTAATCTTGTTTCCATTTGGCTGAGAAACAAAGAATCGTGTTTCCCTACAGTAAGGACAATACATGTATGACACTCGATTATATCCAATAAAAACAACAAAAAACAAAACAAAAACAAACCAAAACAGACGGAATAGTTTGAAAACTATGGTAAATGACAACTAAGTGGCCTAAGAATAACAGTAGCCAGTCGCCAGTGGACACCATTATGATACGAACCTAGGTATGCTGCAAACGAGCAAACAGCACAAGCAAGTATCGGTGTCTTCTTGTATGATTAAATGTCATGGTTTATCGGGACAACTGTATAAATCGTGGCAGTTTTATTTCAATTAATGACGTATATTAACTCAATGCATGAAGCTAAATTGAATTTTTGGTGAAACTTTGTACTATTTGGTTACTTCCCATTGACGCGTGCAGAAGTGTATTGACGTCCTTAAGTAGGGGTCAATATTCTATTCAGCCAACATTCAGGTAAAATCAGCTTAAACCATGTAAGAGTAAAAACATTAGGCGAATACATTTGAAACAAATGTCGGCTTTCAGTCTCCGCGAAATTCTTCTAATTGATGGAAAAATATAATTGTATTATTAACCTGAGCGAAGAATCTGATTTGAGTATGGTAACAGGAGGGACCTGTTAAAGCGTTAAGTCTTTATGGGGCAAAATGTGTATTTGTAAAAACTCGATTCCTATGCAGGTTCGGGGAAGGAATAGGCCAGTGTATCACAATCCTTGTAATCTAGAATTATCTTGTTTCACCTGCAGAATCGGGAGGTTCTTCTTCGTACTCTGTTTATTGAACATTGAGGAAATGAACATAAATATACTTCTTTTATTTTAGCACTTTGTTTTTCTTTCCTGTCTAGTCTTTTTGCGACGGTGTCTCCTTAGGCACCTGTGTTCCTATAGCGTTAAGTGTTATGAGGCATTAACCCGCTACAGAAATTGTTTTAATTTTCGATAGCTAGGAGCTTATAACGGCGACGATGCACATTGATGATTGGGCGACTCAATGGACACTTTGAAGTACCATTGATAGGAGGCACGGTAGTCTAGTGGTAAAATGTAGGACGCCGGGCTCGTGACGTAAGGGTTACGGGTTCGAGTCGCGTCACGGCACTGTGTTGTATCTTTGAGCAAGATGCTTTACTCCGCCTGTTCCAGTCTAATCAGCTGTAAATAAGTACGTGGTTGGGCAGTGCTAGAATTGTTATTACTATAATTATTATTAATATGAATTTCTTGAGGCGTTATAGATGCAAATATTTCGGGGTTGTCCTTAACCTAAATAGTCAAGTATTCCTGGATAGGGAGCTATCGATTTGCTGGTGAATTCTTGCAAATCCTTTGTATGAGTGCGTCAGTGTTTTACAAGGAAACGTGGGCAGAAGTCAGAGGTTTCGACAATGACTGTACTAGTAGGCCTGTGTTCGCTCACTGAACATTACCAGAAACGCAACGTGACTGAGTAACGATCGTTATAATAAGCCTGCGGTGACCAGTCATACAAAATAATCATATAGATGTATGCATTTCCTATTTCTTCCATTTCGCTATATCTGACATTCCCATCCAGGAAATTCTTTATCTAGAATTCAAAGACATGCTTCGAAACGATTTGTATCCGAATGTTCAGCATTGAAAGGAAAGGCCGAGACCTTCTGTGTCCTGGATCATTTGGAATAAAAATCAGCCGTCCATATAGAAATTAGTTTGGCTTCGCATCAAGAATCTCCTGATTGAATTTGAGATCAATAACGATTTTTGCATTTGAATGGAGACGTTCTCATCAAAGTGACAGTAGGCACAGTTGGGGGACATGCAGTAAGTGGGTACCGATTGGACTGTATGCATGCTGCTGTTTCGACGACGTCAGCATCAAAAGATAGGCTCAGCCTAGAAGCCTAGAAGTTAAACATAAACCTTGTACCGTCTTCGGAAACTTATACACTTTCCTTGTATTGTCTGATAGCTGAAATAGTAAAATTATCAGTGTTAAAAGCGTTCTCCTCTAATGTAATCGAAATAGAAATCGTACTTTTCTCAAAATCTTATGATCATTCTAGACTTAATTAAACTGACTTAATTTCCGTTTGAATTCCAAACTAGGTGGCTGTGCGTGACACGTGCAGCAATGAAAGTCGGTAATGAAGCGAGGATCGCGTTGTTCACCAACGTTAAACTGCGTGTGTCGAATCCCGTCACGACAGTTCGAGTATCGCTGACAGATTCCCCAAGATCATGTAACAGTTCTATAGAAGCCTTTTGGCTACTATTGTTTCCCTATCAATATGCCTCTATGCTAGATCTGTAGCTGGCTTAGGCGATTTAAGAGTGGTTGTCGTTTAATCGTCTTGTAATGGCGGGCTGCAGACCAGTCTAATTGGTTTTCCATGTTTTTCTATTATCGGATTTGTATTATGGACATAGAGGATGGAGATAAGAACAGCATCATGCAACAGGCAAACGCTCGTTACTGTCTTCTGTGGCATTCCATATCCACAGATAAGGATAATTTCATATGTATAGAGGAAAACCAAGTTCTTAATAGAAAGCGCTCTGGAAACATCATTATAGGATAGCATCTACAAATAGAAACAGTGACATCGGTGAAGACTATTGCTTTAATTGGTTTTGGATGGCAGCCTTCGATCGGCCTTTACTGAAATAGATAAATGCAATCTAAAGCTGCTTACATATCCTTTGTGTTATGTAGTTGTTAATCATAAATCACTCCCTTCATCTTTCATTCATTAAATATCCATTGTGCATATACGTCTTTGCAGACTATTCGGATTATTTTGTTTGATTGATTTTGATTGTGTTTTGTTAACGTTCTATTAACATATAAGGTCATTGAAGGACGTGCCTTCACGTGTCTTGTGTATGCATGTGTGTATGTATGTGTATATGTGTGTGTGTATGCATGTGTGTATGTAGGTGTGCTGAAGCCAGGGTGTGAGCAGGTACTGATTGTTACGTCATTGGTTTGTGAGAGGAACGTCATCAATTTTTGAGAAAACGGCGTAACTTTCTCACACAAACCAATGATGTAACAATCAATACCTGCTCACAAGAGAAGATAACTCTGTAATACGCAAAGACGGAATAGCGCAGATATGATGCCAACTTTATATTGCAATCTCGCTGAAAAATACCATGCCGAAGGCACCCAACCCAGCATAGCATTCCGCCAGGTCACATTATACTTGTTGACAACAGTTGAATTATCTTGGTTGAAGAATGTCTGTCCAGTGGGATCAGAGCTACCATCACCAAAGTATGTCATCAGTATGTTTTTTCTTTATCTCCGACAGAAAATCAGGATATCGTCACATTGATTGAGTCACCAATCAGTTGAAAACATACCAAATCAATTCCCGTAGACAGTTTGGTCACCCGATAGTCATTTTGTGTTGACACCACCCTGAAACACATGTACAACATCACCAACCCGGTGTATTTACACATTAAGCGGTCACAGTATTCCGACAATAGGCAAATCAAAGGTACTGATAGAGTCACCTACGCAAAATATATGTACAATTAAAAACTGAATTGTAAGGGAGACAGAACACAGCAGTTATCTAAGTGATTTGGTCTTTTCGGAGTAAAACTAGACCACAATATTACAAACAATCTAGGCCCGAGAGTGACGATGCAATTTATTGAACCCAAAACGTAACTGTCTTATTGAAAAAACAACACTTTTAATATCCTGCGAGAGTTGCAATATGCTATAAATAAAGGATTTTCTCGCTAATATAAACATACATGGTGAAGAAATGGCTCAGGGACGTCTTTACATTAACGTAACTGTTAATAGGACGTAAAACACGAACAACACTTTATATGTTATAGTTTTAACCTGTTTCACAGAACTTGTAGCATTTTCTCGATAAATTTCAACATGAATATTTCGAAATACATACGTTTAGGGAAACAAACAGTATATCTGGCGGTATGCAATCATCCTATATTTTCTACTTACATCACTAAGCCTAACACCTTGACGAGTGTATGTTAGCCATTTATGATTTATTTTAGACTGTTAGACATACGGGTCTACTGATTGGACGAGCTGAAGTTTAACAAATTTATAGACTAGATGACTGCGCATGCAAATGTGTGACCAATCAATAAATCTGGTGATTGCGCATGTCTAAGCGTGATTGACCTACAGGTCTATTGACTGCAAAAGTGTGATTGACATTTAGTAAGTGACTGAATAAGATAGACGAGGGCACTTCCCGGCGCTACTCGTGGGCTCGCTCCTAATCCTAAACACTCCTAATTGCTGGCAGAAGCGTCTAGCTCGAGCCGGAAAACCGGAAGTGAGAGACACGCGCCAATCCAATTTCGTATATGCAGACTGGATTAGACGATTTAAAGTTTAAAGTCGCCGTCATTAGGACCAGACGCTTGCGTTGTCCTGCGAGGTTGTGACGGAGAACAGTTTGTATGGAGAGCGACACTGATCGGAATATACGGGAATCATCGGATCAGTTTCGCGCCTCTGTGATTGACAAGTGGTTTTGTGAGTGTTTTAATGCTCTGTATATTACACTACCAATCGATCCTCCGACCGTTACATGTAAGACGAGCTGTCATTTACATGCAATTTTCGATAATGCTTATTTATCCTATTTCAGGAGATCGCATTGATATCGTTATCAGACTTAATGCGATTTTATCTGTCAGGAGTAAGTGTCAAGGTAGTCTTACAGAGTAATGAAAACACTGCCAATGAATGTCAATTAAGAAAATAATACATTAAACATATTACATATCCTCTACTGCCAAAGGTGTGCTCACAGCTTAATTACTCTGTCGGTAACTCTGGAGATATCAGAACATAATTATAGACGTAAAAGATCAAGGTATGTCTAATTTGTTCACTATATATCTATATTTAAAGAGATGTTTAATGTCTAGCAACAGAGAGTTCCTCTGTTGGTGTAACCGTTATAAAGTGTCGCTAGTCTAACTGTTGGAAAACGGCAGAATGCAATCATATCCGGTCACGTCATTCTTGCATTGGGGATGCGTATGATTGCTAAAAACAAATAGGTACGAGGGAAACGAACCGAGTTTTCTAGTATTCTATATTATCTTTTAAACGTTTGTAAACTTTTTCACCAGTAACGCGTTCGACAGCGTTTTAATGGCACTGTGCATGCAGGTACGCGCGCGTTTAATCCACCGTGTCTTGGACAACTAATCAATGACGTTCTAATAATGCTTTGAATTCAAAAATGTATTCTTTAACCTTGGAGAGAAACTGGTATAACTATCACTTGACACTTCCTCGTTGTTTCATGTGTGTACGTGATATAAAATATACAAGAAGTTAAAATAACAGCAGGAGAGATCGTGCGGGAAGCCACAACACAATTCCTTCCTCAATCTCTATTTAGGTACAAAGGCTGATACATCTGCCTGCTACGTGATCAATTGTAATTCCTCAATAAATTTGATTGAAAATGACGTAATGAAGTTTTGAAAGCATCTACACAATCAAATCAATGTTGTGATTACTTCAGTCAAAAAGAATTAGATTGTGTAGGCGATGGTCATGTAAAACCATAGACCTTATCCACGCCATACAAAAAACACAGTATAGATAGTCTGTTTATCGTTCTGATGTTGTCTTCATCTGTCAGGTCAAGGCCAGTACGGTATGACGTACAGGGAACAAACATGCCAACACACAATCGTTGGCGTCATGACATCAGCTGTAACAGACGACAGGATATGACATCAGCTGTGACAGACGACAGGATATGACATCAGCTGTGACAGACGACAGGATATGACATCAGCTGTAACAGACGACAGGATATGACATCAGCTGTGACAGACGACAGGATATGACAGCAGCTGTGACAGACGACAGGATATGACATCGGCTGTGACAGACGACAGGATATACACATGGAAACAGTTTACGGGGAATAACGTCTGCAGTTGATACATCCAACATGGTGTGGTAACGTGGAGTAATGCCGTCTGTTGTCAGTACACCCGCCACTCCAGAATCGGGGATGATTTCTGCCTTGTCCTCTATTTAGTGGACGTTGAAGGAATTAAAAATAGACCTGCTGTCTCCCACTTCGTGTTTATCGTAAAAGGCGACTGATGTGGCCCCCTGCAGAATCCGGGGTTTTCTTTCGTGTGTTCTACGAAGGGGACATGGCAGACACCAAAATAGATCTGCTGCCCCACTTGAGATCATTTTCGTTTAACATCATTCCTGTATTATTTCTTTTCTATCTACTTTCTGTTTCAGGCGGTGTCTCCTTAGGAACCCGTCCTCATATGACCCTGGCTGTTGCGAGGACGTTAAACTCCAAACATACAATCAAACAAACACCCGACAATGATAACATACAGTCGACCAGGAGTTAAAACGTCACAATCAACTAACGGGTAATAATAAACAGTTGTTTCATTAAACAAAAAAATACCTGATCAATGAAATATAAAAACTTTTAATGTTTCCCTTGGCTGATGCTTCGATAATGAGATTCGAACTACATGGATGGAACATCGAAAAGAAACTTTCGGTTGTGTAAAAATCCCTTTATAAAAGTGTTACTATGTTAAATATTCAAACAAAAGAGAGATGATTTTGTCAAGTGATAACACTCATTTATGCATTTTCTTTTGCAGGCGACAAGGCCGAGGGAAGCAGTCTGCCCTTCAGGGACTATCAAATGACTATTTCCCTCGTGAGAGTTATATAACTATGAACTGTTGATACACTTTTATTGTGATGTGTACATATACAACCAACAGACGTGACAGAACGTCTGCTGTTGATACATATCTCATTAATGCAAACACACAACCATGACGTGCAAATACACAACCATGACGTGCAAACACACAACCAATCAGCGAGCTACGACACACAACATGGCACTTACACAGAGCCCCCAAACTGGCAATGACGCACAAACATCGCCTTAATCAAAACAAACAGGAAATAGATTAGCAAGTGTAATTTATTGTTAACAGTGTTGCGCGAAATTTAGAAATGAAAAAAAAAAGAGAAAATGTACCGGATTTATCGAGCTGGCCTGGGTAATACAAATAAATGTTCCTGTCAAATCCGGAAATCTTGTGTTATTTATTTCATCCGATATTGGAACCAAGGATACAATGCAGCACATAGCTTTGATTAAAATGCATTAGTGCAATACGACTAATTCGCCATTATTTGTATCGGTACACTAGTGTAAATGGGAACACTTCGTGTATTGGTTACATAATCACTTACCCATCTCCTTTCTTTCTCCTCGGGAAACCTCCATTGCACAATACGATAAATCGTGTCCTTTATTTCTTATCATTAATTCGAAACGGATTGGAAAATATTATAGTGTAATTCACTTGTCTGAAGATATTACAGGATTATCATAGCTTTCTTGCTTAAAAATAAATGATTACATCAAGACACATATACATTAAAAAAATATTTTACTACCAGGAGCTATGTTTTGCAGCAAGTTAAACGTGAATTCAACAGAGCTGACCTGTTATCGAAACTGACGAAGTCTGATTGCCAAGTATATCAAATGCTTGTGTGCGAATAGGGAGATATTAGCAAGGTGGCATAGGGACTAGTAGTTAGCGTCTGATAAGGCAGCGCCTGCGAATTCCTCACAATTGTATTGATTAAGGTAAATGCTAATTGTATTAATTGCATATCTATGTACTGTAAAGCGCTTTAGAGTGGCTTGTGTTAGCTAGATAGGGCGCTTTATTAAATGTTGTATATTATTATTATTATCAAATCATATAAGGAGTATACAGCTCTATCAAAGTTCGGAGCTTGAATACCTATACTACTACTGGAGTCGCCATGGTTATTAATATAATATCACAAATGTATCTTTATGAATAAACCTTGTATACATTACATTGTACATTAATTAAGATGCATATCCATGTAAAATCAATCATTTCGGCAATATCTAAATAATTATACCCCAACCAATTGTGCGTCAATGTGTAACCAAAAGATCAGACCATCGAGAGGACGTTGTCTTTCACGTTTGCTCATTTCATAAATCGACATTAAACAAACGCTTGTCAATAATTTTAAGATATACCAACCATGATAGCGTCGCTGTATTGGTATATCATTGTCTACATTGATTGATCTTCTCGATAAGATGTAATATATGGACCATCACCTAATTACTTAAATTGCCGGTTGACTTTTATATAATAATTAAACAAAAAGAACAAAACAGTCTTCTTTAGGGCAGTAAAAGCCATTTCTTGCACTATTTTATTAAATGTATTTCTTTAAAAAACATATACGAATTAAAAGTTGCAGTAAAATATCCGAGATATGTGTTCATATCAATAATAAATATGAATTGTTTTTTATGTGTTATCACGATAAGATAACGGGCGACCTATCTAGTAAGCCATTTCAATGGTGATCCTCCCGGTCTTGAACGCAAGTCATTACATTACTACCTGTATCCAGTCAGAAAGTAGAGAGGACACATAATAATTGGAGAAAAATACTGACCTATGTAAAAGTCATTTCGTACTCTAGCTGGATTTCTGTCTGCTTCTTTTTGTATTTAGTCATCATCTCTCATGTTTGATTTTCATTTCGTTTGGTTTTATTTTGTTTAACGTCCTATTAACAGCTAAGGTAATTTAAGGACGTGCCTCCATGTGTGTTGTGTATGCGCGTATATATGTATGTGTACCGGAGACATGGTATGTTGGTGTACTTGCCTGCTTGTGATAGCGCGGATCTGATGCCGACTTTAGAGTGCTATCTCACAAAGTGATTTATCAAAGCTATAGTCATGCCGGCAAAATAATTTTCGAATGCATAGTTTCTATTTGTGGCAGTGGTACGCTGGTCGTTAATAACGAGTGTCGATAGATCGCGACACTTGGTTTATTTATGCGGCAAATAACAACTCGTCCATGAAACACAAAGCTGACAAGAAGGGAAGATTTGCATCTAGCATATTAATCAATCTACATTTAACTACAGATCGGCCAATGTCAGTTGCTGTTGCACTAATGTACACTTGCAATTTAATGGGACAAATTATTCGTAAGAGTCCATAATTAACACTACTTTAACAGATAAAATGGGTTGACATTAAGTCAATTAGTTCACGGGTTGGGAATAAATTTTGACCAAAAGTTAAATTTAAATGTTGTATAGTGCTCCAGTTCAATGTTAAAATGTAATTTTGGATACATCTATATTTATAACACTATCAATGACATACTGTAAAATGATATTTTTTTTCGTGGGATTAAAATTCCGTGTTCTCCACAAAGCATCATTTCGTGGGTACATTATTTCCTGGATTACGAGTACATGTACCAACTCAAACGGAGAATTGTCCTATATCCAAATAACATTTTGTTCCTTTGGATTCGTGGATGAAATTTAAAACCCGTGATTTCACAGTAGACTTTTCGCTGAAGAAATGCTTTACGTAATGAACGATTGAAAATTGAATCCAAGTCTTTTTATTTTGCAGTTGATGAATTTTTACATTTGATGACAAATTGACATTTAACACTCACTTGCATAAATGTCAGAATGAACAAAAATGAGATCGAGAAATAGCAAAATAGGGCATCGCTTTTTTAAAACATTTTAAACGATCCTTCAACCATGCCGTAGATTTATCTTACACTAGTGATCGTTTAGTGGAAGCAGCCAGCAGAGTTCGGTGACATTGACGTGTCCATGTTTTATGCTGTATTGGCCTACATGTATGTGTATAAAATTTAATGCCTTCTTGAATTCCGTTTGTAGCGAAAACGTGGCAGTTTTCATGCTTTATTGAATTGTCTTTGTACACGGTCATTTCTTTCCCAAAGAACGTTAAGTTTTGCTGCTCTTTATGACCAAACATTAAATTGCGGAAAGAATTAAGCGAAAACTTTATGTTTTAAGTGATATGGATATGTATTCGTGTTATTATTATTAATATATTTATTTTTTAGCGCAGTGTATTTTAATTATTCACTCGGATATATTTCTTCATGAGCAAAAAAACATATTCAAGTCCGTGGGCTTCTTGTTGCGTTTTTCGAATGCGGAAATACTTGTTATAGAGATCGAATCTAACAGCAAAATATATAGATAGACGGCAGTTAATTGTTGACTGTCGTCCAGCTCCCTCCACTACCATTAAAATTAGCATTATATGCCATTTACTTAACTATACAAATAATTTGCTATACAAACATTTGCTTATGAAATTTGCTTCGATACAAAGCAAATGTTTTGAGGTAATTGAATAGAACTGCTCTTAATACTATAAACTAAAATCAATTGATGCCTGGCTGTATTTCCTTTATCTTAAATTAACCCTTATGCAATCGTCAACTTAAGCTTTGACCGAAAAACACCGGTAGGTCTTAATGATTTATTTCTTATTAAAATACCTTGCAAGGGACATAAATTGACAAGAGAGCTAGACGGAACCGTTATATTTTCTTCAGCAGAACTATTTCGTTGGGCCTTTAAAAAAACTTACCCTACCTCCGGCACACATGCACGCATACCCACTACAGATGGAGCCACGTCCTTAAATGCCTTTAGCTGTTAAATAGACGTTAAACCCTGTACAACAAACCCACTTTTCAAAAGACGTTAGTTTTTCCTGTGGATAAACACTATGTTCGAAGGATACAGTTTGTATCTTTTATTTGAAAACCCATGGGTAAAAACAGCAACTGGTTCACCCGTTGTCAGTATAATGTGACCGAGCTGAATGCTGTCTTGGGTGCCTTCGGCATGGTATTTCAGTGAGATAGCACTATAAATTCGGCATCAGATCCGCGCTTATCACAAGGAGGCAAGTACACCAACATACCCTTTACCCAGCACACATTCATAACACACATGGAGGCACGTCCTTAAACGACCTAAGCTGTAAGTATGACGGTAAACAAAATAAAATCAAACTATTATGCTTGTGTCTAGATTGTGTGTCTGGTGTGTATTTAAAGTAGCTGCCAATATAGATAGCACTACAATTGTAGATCAGTGACATTTGGGAACTCTTGCTAATTATTCAATAGTTGTTGCTGATGTTGTTTGAACTCTCTGAGACCTTATCCCCGGGGGCAAAAAATGTGTAATGGGTACGCCAACGGAAGTCAACCGTTTGTGTCGCTAAATCGTCCATACCTGTCAGCATTCTGTTTTCATCTTTGCGCGACTCTGTATTAATGGTACGAGATCAGCTCCTCCATATTAATTGCTGTAAGAAACGGACAAAGCAGTCCACTGATGTATGATGGGCCTCTCAACTGGTCAATTCTAGAAGAAGCCTTATTAATCAGCCGGTGTCGTCTGGACCTCACTAAATCCAGCCGGCAATCCAATATATACCGCGGCAGTAATCCCGGAGATAGCCACAAGCCAGCTCCATCATGCGGACGATGTCTGTCTCTTTGTTTGTTCTCCTGATAAGACTATCTTATTTGGAATCGCATCAAAGAAGACACAATCCTAGGTCGGTTTACTTACATGGTTTTAAGAGTCAGTACACAATTTCCTTATATTGCTGCCATGTACTTATAAGCTCTGATATATCATAGACGATCTTATTAAAGTTCACACACCAGAGTGCGATATGTTATCAACCAACCGAACAAGCTTACAAGTACAGCTGTGCTTGTTTGGTTCGGAGTCACCATCCACAGAACAGCTAAGGTCTTATGACTGCCATATATTCAACAGTGATATTGCCAATCCGGAATAGTGTTACAGTGCCCCTAGAAATGAGGTGTTGCACAGTCTTCATAGGTCTTTGTTTTATACGCTTGATAATGACAGACTTAAAAACTCCAGTCTTGGCTTTTGTAAAACATTTGATGATTGTCTGAACTTCGCAAATTTGGATCGAACTCGGTCAATTTAAGTAGAAAGTAATTGACCTGGTTTTATCTCAGCGGGCCGATTCGTAAGTTGGTGTTATACTTGACCTTTCATGGATTTAACCGATTCATCGAATCGTTGCGTATCACGATACTTTCGTGCGTATCGTATCGAATTGTTACGCTTGCTTGTATCGCGATACACTAACAATACCGCGATTATCAATCAGGTTTTTGTTTAACTCTAAAAATAGATCTTATTGCTTTGGAATCCTTCAGTCAAAATTTGGTTTCCTTTGCAGTCATACTCAATAGTACTAACATCATCCTTAGCTATGTTTTGATAGTATTAACTGTCTAAGATCATGACAAACCTCTGTAAAATCCTTCACTCCAACATTACCAAACTGGCTTTTTAAGCAGATAAAAGTATCTTGATACTGTACATATCGTATCGTAAACATAATACCGCGATACGTATCGTATCGTAAACATCGTACCGCGATACGTATCGTAAACATCGTACCGCGATACGTATCGTATCGTAAACATCGTACCGCGATGCGTCACCATTGATTCATATTGTTCTTCAATCGCATCAGAAGCGTCTCATAATTGAAACCCATAGCACATTGTTACTAAATTGCCTTCTGCTCACTTAAAGTCTAAAGTGTATAATATTTTGTGGATGTGGGTGCCTAGCACTATGCCTGCTTACAAGCCAACGATGTCTTTGTTTGACGTGGATTGGGTTGTATATTAACATGATAATTACTTATATTCAGTTGAAACATATTACTGCGTTGTAATACTGATTAAAATACATATTTATACATTTCATACGGAGGAACAATCAAATGATATGTGTTAGGAAGACCCAATGCATAAAATAAACGAATTATGTTTTCATATAATTTATCATAAGTAAGGGAAATAGGTCATTGGTATCAAATTCTATAATAATGATAAAACAAAGGGTTACTAAGTAATACCACTTTGACGTTGTCGTTGGTGATTGGTGTGGTTTGGTTTTATTTTGTTTAACGTCCTATTAACAGATTAGGTTATTTAAGGACGTGCCTCAATGTATGTTGTGGATGCGTGCATGTGTGTAGGTGTGCTGAAGACAGGGTGTTTTGGTGTATTTACCTCCTTGTGATAGCGCGGACCTGATACACTTTATAGTGCTATCCTAATGAAACACCATGCTGAAGGCACCACGCACAGCATTCCGCCCGTTCACATTATACTGACAACTGGTGACGTTGATAAGAAAAGGTGACAATCCTTACCATGATTTAATTATTTTTATTATTAGTATGGTAAATAACTAAATAACTATTATAGATAGACACTTAATATGATGTTTGTAGACATCAACTAAACAAATAAATGAGAACAAACACTTTTCGTTTTAATCACGAGATTTGCAGCACAGCTGGGGACATGTTCGCGTCAGTCGCTTTCATTTCCTCGATCTATTTGCTTACAATGGCGCAATATGAAGCCAAAATCCTCTTTGAGTGCAAAAGTTATTTCCCAACAGAGTCTGGCGTTGAATTGATACGATCTATATTGCAGTTCTAAGACTATTTTAGTTTTGTATATATGCTTTTACCGAAGCCATATGTTTGTGTTAGTGCCAATCAATTATCGTTGAAAATGTTTTATTCTTGTATTGATTAGAGATGGCACAACTGATTATATGTAAACCTTTCACTGGAAATATACATTTGAGTTAAACATCATACATACTGCATTATGAGTGCAGATGCAATGTTCCAGAGAACTTATTTCCCAAAAGAGAATGGCATGAGTGATGTTAGCAATTACGTTATGAAATTGTGTTTGAAATGGAATGAAGTAGATATATTCTAAAACAAATGTATAAACAATGGCCTTAAAAATACACGTTAACGTAGGTTGGTTTAACAAGCGCTGAGAAGGAAGTAACAATACCCAAACACCACCATACCGTAAACAGAGATAGATGCAGCAGGTAACCAATCAAAATCAATACGACAAAAAAGACAGAAGTTGAAACAAAATACCAAGAAAACAACAAAATAACAAAAATAGGCTTCTCGCAATCTCCGAATAAATAAGGGCATAAAAAAGGGAATGTCTCCCATCAGGGTGTTTCTCAAGCCGTTAATATATATATCACGAGCTAGTGTTATGAAAATGTCTACACATCGTAGTTCTTTACTCTGGCGTCTCGGCGGGCAAAAGGTACTATCCATATAGTTTTAAAACTTTTTTTAAACTGTGACATACAAACATATATAGAGTGGGAGGTCGGAATGTAATTACTTACAAAATGAACGTCTATGCTCAAAATATAAATCAATATTGTTATATGTGTGATAAAGACCATATAAGTCTATTTTTCGCTTCATTTCGCATTAAGCATCGCTTAGTATTTGTGTACAGTGACACCCCACTTACTCGAACTCGCATTACTCGAATAGTATGTGTTTCTCAAATAACTCGCTTTGCCATGCTCTTTGAATACACTGTTTTTACTTTATAACACAAAATAGCACATAGCAATATTATATCGTTCACTTACGTTAGTGTAGGCCTTCCACCGTAACACTATTTTTTGTAAGCTATATGCCATTTTCTTTGTAATTTAACCTGGGATTACTCGAACTGCCATTGCCCGGATACCCGGTTTTCCTCGAACTCGTATATATCCCCGACCACTGAAAACTCCAGTATTTAACCACTTCATTAGTCAAACAGGAAGTCACACCTCTGTAACGTGCGAATTGTAAATAATCAACAGCAATGAAACTAAGGATATCGCTATTGCTATACTTTACACATATCAAGATATGATTAAGGGAATGATGATTGCGTGAAACGGGACACTATCTTGACTAGTCCGAATTATTCTGACGTTTTATCAACTTTTTTTTATATCGGTCTGACGTCGAGTAACGTCAGAACTCCGGCCCTCTATAACATGCGGAAAATAAGCGACCCGCGCCAGGGTCGCTCTTCAAACTGATATTTTAGAAACAAATCGTCACTTTCACACACATGTCACACATGGATCGAAAGATCTATTCTTTATGCACTACGTGGTATCAATAACATACTTCAAAGATCATTACGAACAGTATTTTCCAACGTTTTCTATACCAACCCATGTTTTAAATGGAAATTAGGGCATGAGCCATGTCACATGACTTGACGAGATCTCGTGTTGAAAGTTTGAAAAAATATGTTTTTAGTGATTGTATTTGTTGTTTTAGGCATGTTATGTATGTTCATCTTGTGCATAAAGAATAGATCTTTCGATCCATGTGCGACATGTGTGTGAAAGTGTCGATTTTTTTAAAATATGAGTTTGAAGAGCGACCCTGGCGCGGGTCGCTTATTTCCCGCATGTTATAGAGGCCAGAGTTCTGACGATAATCGACGCCAGACCGATATACAAAGTCGATAAAACGTCAGAATAATTCGGATTATAAGTCTGTTATAAAAAGATGTTTGCACGATATAGTTATGCAATGAATAATTAATTTAATTATGTATCAGAAACGTGTATGAATTGTAAGTGGTTTGTTGAAATTGGGTCTTGAAATTAAAGCTCCTAGGATGGTCTCCGGAAATAAACGTCATATTCTTTGCACTTTAGAAGCTTTTTAATTTTGTGGATTTATATAATAAAAAAGAATAATTGAAATGTCATCATCATCATCATCAATCTTTATTTCCCCCGATATGGAGATAAATTGTACATAAACATATAATGTAGGCATTGAAACACATGATATATATATATACACATTTACAATAACAGTAGACACTGAGGAAAACAATTTCCTTGGTCCAG
>JAUMHH010132850.1:0-20753 GCA_032359455.1 Chlamys rubida
CATATGATATTTACGATCTAGTCAGTGTTATCTCTTTACAGCACTTTGCGCATGCCCGATTGTGGCACAATAGCTCGGAAGGCGTATTCAATTCAAGAAGGAACTTTTGAACTTCGTATATAGTTTATCGTGTGCAACCTGATAACTGAACAGACATGTGAGAAAAGTAGAATACTGAATCAAAGGATATATTTTGCAGAGAATTATATACAATCATGCGCATATATTAATATCTCTCACTAAAGATGATCATGTAAAATTAAGAAGCAGAAAACACTCCATAATTACCCCTGATATTTATAGATTATCACACTGTATTTTCAGTGTTTGTCGTGAGAACAGTTTTCTCATCGCAAGCACGTGGATACCTCCACTATGTTGCTGTGCCTTTTCTTTCATTATATTATCCAGGGTGTTTTTTATTTGGCTAAACGAAGAAGTGTCACTAAGAAACTTAGTACATATTACATATTACAACATATTACGATCGTGTAAATAGTATCACCCATCAACTTTCTTTGCTTCACATATAAAGCGCGAACTTGAATAATTTAGTCCATCACGTGTCATATTTTCTAGCTCAACTCGTATTGGACTAATTTTCATAGTCTCAGCTATTTCATTTCTGTAAGCCTGCCACTCTTTAAAAGTTTTGACTGCCCATCGGATTTTAGTCGTAGTATTTTCAGCGAATCTGAAAGTAAAAAAAAAATACTTTTAAGATTAAATTTACTATTATAAATCTCTACTTTCAAAAAATGCAGAATGACGTAAAATAAACTAAACATAAAATAATTTAACTTACCTTTTAGACTTTTGACTGTTCATTTCTGAATCAGATTTTGGAACCCGAGATCTAGTTTGTTTTTTGCAGCTGTTTAAGTCCTTTTCCACTTTTTCACATGTCAGTGAAATCCCTTCTTCTTCACTAATGTCAGAAAACTCATTGTTTTTCATGTAAACCGGCTAATTCCCCACAACATTTTCCTTATTTTCATTTTCGAGTGACAAAATATCCTCTATGACATGGTCAGTGTCATAATCAGACTCTGGTTTTTGAAGAAACGTACTCTATGAAAGAAATACACGTTCATCCTCACTTGAAGACATTATGGCAAATGATGATAAGAGGGCCGGACTAGCACACATATAGAGCCTTTCAGTATGTGTCCAGTACTATTCAGAACATTTGCATGTGCATGGCTTATGACCTAATTTACATAACAAAAACTCTCCATTCCTAATTTTAATTCACCTGTATCTTTGTATGATATAGTGATACACAGGAAAAATGGGGAACAATTGGGGTGTATTTTAAGCGGGTGAATATCCTTGTAATTGTCCATTCCTTAAAATGAATGGGTCACGGCTCCATTCTTTTTAAGGAATGGACAGTTTCTCGGACATTCTCCCTGAAATAACGAAAGATGTCTGCACAAGGAAAGTCACAATCACAGTGTTGATAATCGGGATGGCTAACTGTATAAATCCTATAATAGGCATATTTCGATATTCTCGAAGAATTAATTTGGATATAAAGTTCTTGATTTTATAATTATAATTTGTGAAATCAAGTTTTAACGGAAAGCTCCAGAATATATATTGTCAGATATATTGAACGTAAATACTCGGAATCATTATTTAAACTTTTGGAGGGATATAAAAGGCAATAAGGTTCTTGATTTACAATGAAAAGCTTCAACAGAATGTTTAAATATGAAATTAAAGGATCGGGCAAGCATAACATCTAATTATTTATTGCCTAGCTATTGATTAACAAGAGTACAATATATTGACTACTGTATCTTATTGTCATGAGTTATATAGCTAATAATGTGTTATACCCACGACAGAATTGACCGGTAGATGTGTATGCCCAAATACAGCCTGGTCCCTTTGCAGAATAAGTATTGCCTGTCTTCGTTAGTTATAGATAATTAATCAAAACGAATGCACATGACTTTTTCACTTTTGGTTTTATTACACCTTTAGTTGTTTCGTTTTTCTTGCATGTAATGAAGCTATTGTTTGATTATTTGATGTTCCAGGGAAACGAGAATTTAAAGAGGACGGACTATATCAACTGGGACGAGTACTTCATGTCCCTAGCGTTTTTGTCTGGCATGCGTAGCAAAGACCCCAGTACACAAGTACGTGTTCCCAAGTTATCAACTTAGTCCTTTTATGACTACATGTATCAACCTGCGACAGAAGATAGATAGTAGGTTTAGATAGGGCAGCATATCTCACATTGCTTATCAGGGTTCACATCAGATTAGAAATTATTGCGCCAAAGTGTTTCTAGTGCCAGCATTTTTGTTTAGGAGCAAAATAATTTAAGTAATTTACAAGGTGCCGCGGTCAAAAAATAAAGTTAAATGTTTCACATTTACTTAGATCTACCTTTAGTAATTGTAGTTTGTAAACATCATCACTATTACTCTATAACATGCTGTTTGTTATACAGGGCTCACATAAAAGAATATTTCTGTCTCCATTTCATTTATTGTCTTCTGCAATATTTATGTTTCTAATAAAAAAAATCACCCTCCCCAACAAACATAATATAAAATACATTATCATTAATATAAAGTCATTTTAAAAAAAAAATGAATTTGAATTGTGTCTGGTATAGTCACTTATATTTTTCAATGGAAGAAAAGTATATTTTTTGAGATTTCTGATGGAGAAGATTATATAGTAAATCTGTGTACTCATTAGACCATTTAATGTAGTATTCCTGTAAGTGAATGTTTCTATAGTTTGACTTTTTACTGCAGTTGCAATTCAAGTTATTTTATCGGCATTAATTTATGAATAACCATCAAAGTTTATGAATATATTAGCCAAGAAAAAAGCATATTTTTTCCTCTGGTCACTGCTGACCTCCTGTTGTTACCACGTGCCCACGGACGTGCAGGTCAGAGGGGATTATTGATCGTTACTATAGCGTGACACTAATTTGTTAATGGGATAGTGAATTCACCTGGATAAGGCTGCTAGATGGTACCTTTTTACCTCTATTACATCTATGTTCTGACACAAGGCACATTTTTTATAGGATTTTGACCAAAAAACATTATTGCCCCAAAAAAATCTCCATAACTAATATGTTATCGCCAAATCATTTTAAATTCCTTTTTGCGCTGTTGGCGACCGCTGACGTGAACCCTGCTTATAAACATATCTATATAACATACCTATCTTTACTGCTTGGTTTCTTTGTTTAGGCCGGGTAAGTATATCCCCTAATCTACTATTACATGTACATATCTTTGTAATTAAAAAAATTGATTTGATAGAACATCAACACATGTTCGGGGTTATATATATTTTGTTCATCAACGCATTTGTAATATTTTCCTTTTTCACCACCAATTCGTGTGCAATTGATGTCATATTTCGAAAGATATCTGCGGTGGTCATATGTTGTCAGTTAAACGTGGATGTATGCCGAAACTATTGATATGTACATGTACGCGTAACCCTCATTCAACCAGTAACACTCTGCTCATTTGCATATATTTGTGATACAAAGAAGGCTTTTAAAAGAACATTGATTGCGCATAAGGTATTTGAAAATAGAATTTGCCCCCGCGTGCCTATTGTCAAATAATACATCATTATTTACTAATGAAAATATTCGTTACAATGCTGATGAGGTAGACTAATATATTACATTTATTTTAAGTAAAAGTCATTCATATTTTTATTTTAATCTGATTATATTAATATATTTCTTTTTTTTATCTGTACCTCATAATCTGTTTTGAATTTGCGTGAGTTCAATGCTGTCTGTATGATTGAGCAATATCTATTTTTCGTATTTTATTTGACATGTTTTCAAATAGCTTAACAAATATAGTTTCATTTGGCTAAACATTTATCCCATAATCACTTTGATATTCAAATGTATCTTTATTCCTATTTCGCTACTTATATTCAGAAGTATCTTTATTAATTGCAATTCCTCCACCTTCTATGTTCTAGTTCATCGGTTTTTTTGGTGATTTTTCAGGTTGGAGCTTGTATAGTCAATGACGACAATAGAGTAGTAGGGCTTGGATACAATGGCTTCCCTGATAACATCCGTAATAACGATGACCAACTAACATGGGACGCGGAGGGCGAGGACAACAAGTATCTATATGGTAGTATTATTAAAGTTCTTTGAATTTGATTTCGTCTTTGGGGATTTTATATTTATGTTAAGATATCTTTATCATATAATATGTATTTTAACTTTATTGTTTCTATAACGCCTGTATATGTATTAATGTTATGCTGCATGTGCTTAGTTACAAAATTGGTAAGCATTACTTTACATGATCACTATTCAAATACGATGGCGAATGGAAAAAAACAAAGTACACATGGCACTGCAAAGACTGACATCACAATGTTGACTGTAGACATGATAATACATTTCATAAACACTAAAATCATGCCAGTGACAGCATTTCAGTCGTGCAGGCACTGCACAAGAGGCTGATAAAGCTTGTCTTTTAACATGTAAATTAAATATAAAATATGAAACTGTTGCCGACAATATAAAACTCCATGCGAAATGTTACTTCTTTCTGTCGCCAGTCCCAAAAGATCAGTACTTGTTATGTCTACATAGGCAGATAAGGATTGTTCTTCAATTAATGACATTCTGAATATGGTTCACCATCTGCCCAATCCAGGAGGACATGTCCCTTGACACCAGTTTAGCTGGATGAGTGGCAAGCTGTCTGTCATTGATGGGGCGCGAGTAGCAGAAGTAGTCTTATCTACCTAAACGGCGGCAAGTGCAATTGACAAATATTCACCATGTTCTTATACTCCTAAAACATGTGACCGACGGGTTCATAAATAATCATGATCAACAAATACCAGTACATGTCCTCATAATATACAGTTGTTTTTATTTAGTGTGCCATGCAGAGTTGAACGCGGTGCTGAACAAAACCTCCGCTGACGTCAAAGGCTGTACTATTTATGTGGCTCTCTTCCCTTGCAATGAGTGTGCCAAAGTTATCCTTCAGTCTCGGATAAAGGAGGTGGTGTACTACTCGGACAAATATCACAAAAATCCAAAGTTTGTGGCTTCTCGGAAGATGCTAGACATGGCTGGACTCACACTCAGGTAGGAAACTCTGCATAGAATACAGCTACGTTCTAGTTTTTTTTAGCTCAAATGATTGTTCATGTGAGCTATTGCCATTCAAAGAAAGTTAAGGAAAGTTAAATAAGTATGGCCTGTAGTGGGACAGGGTTTCCGTAATGGGTATTGGTGGTGTCAAACAATGCATTACATTTTTCAGTTTAACTATATTTTTGCTTTATTCACAATCTGCTTATATTAAGCTTCAAAATATGTAATAACAGCAGAAGTACAACCGGTTGTCTACCTTTTTCCTGTAACAGAATAAGTACAAGTTCTTGCCAAGTCATGCGTTTTACTCTAGCACACACAACATTTTGTGAATAGTCAAATGCAAATGCAAACTACTGAAGCTGTAATTTTTTCTCAGTCACTACAATGTTTTATCAATCTTCATTCTTGTTTGATCTAATGCATATATTTGCTTTGACAAAAATTGATATTTGACAAAAATAGTTTGGCAACCGGATATGGTGTAGCATGAAAATAATTGTTAATTTTGGCCAGGTATAATATAAGGGAACATTGATGTAACTGCATTTCTATGAGTACAGCCTATTGCATGACATTGTTTTTTTTTATAAATCTTGATCTTTAACCTTGACCTTTGTTATCTAGCTTTAGTTCTTAAATTGGAATTGACAATATTATTAGCATTATCGAAATATTGCTGATCAAATAATTTTGTATAGGAAATCTATGACTTATTAAATTAACAACTATCTATTCTATAATGCACCCAATTATCTGAAATATGAATATAATGCATCAAGATTTTATTTATGAAAACAACACATTTATCCAAAATTAAATCTGACAAGGAATCTCACCTTTTGAGTCTTTGCTTTCATGTTTTTCAGACAATATAGACCAAAGCAGAGTCAGATGGTTATAGACTTCACCTTGATTGATGGGATCAACACATCCATCGAAGAACCCAAGGTCGTTCAAGGTGGCATCTGAATGAGACGCAAAGTAATAGTCATTGTGATGGATAAGTGATGATAAGGATTTATTGTGATGAACAAATATCAAATGATTATGTGAAGAGATATATACAGGTTGTGAAGTTTTAGTAAGGCCAAACAAACAAATCTGTTGGTTTCCTGTTACATGTCTGAATAGAAATTGGGGCAGGTAGCTAGGAAATAAATTCCATTTTTTTAATTTTTTTAATAAGGTGTATATATGAGAGTGATTTAAACATTAACAGTGCTTCCTTGAATTTAAAAAAAAAAAATCGGTGTGGCAAAATAAACATGAGTATGGCACATGTTGACTTTAGATTTAAATAAAATACATTTAACAGGAAAATATCTTTCCAATGCCAGTATACAGTAGGAAAATGGTGGGAATCTCTACTTACGGTATTGGGGATTCGATGTAAAAGGTTCCCCAACGAGTGATGGTTGGTTATTATGCTTATCTTACTCGAGTTACTCAAATTGTATAAAGACACGAGGTTTACCTAAACTAACAAGAGTAGGATAAACATGATAATCAACCATCACGAGTTTGGAGTCCTTTTCCTCCTATAACATTTAGATATCATATCTATATCTAAACAACTGCATGTGTCTCTTTGGAATATATTATGCTTGTTTTCCTATCGGGAAAACAGTTGCCATGAACTATGACTTCACAATGGTAGATGACGTCGCAAAGCATTGCTATTTGACGTCATGATTAGAGTACTGAACAACAAAATAACGTCCAGGGTGTTACCCACTAGTGGGTAACCAAAACTGTTTACCAACTCCTAGCAGTTTTAACCAATATGTCCGAGAATTGGGTAACATTTAATGGCTGTGGTAGAAAAGTATGTGGTAATGATCGTATGTCATTCTTTATTCCCAAGGAAATACCAACAGAATGGAACGCCGCTGGTGTTAGGCCGACTGAAGTGCAAGCTATGACTCAAATAGTCAACTAGATTGACCTAACATTTATATCTTATTATATTTTATTTAAAAATTACATGTACTTAATTTTAATAAATGATTTTCTTTTTCTTTTATGGAATCTTTGTTTTATTCACTTATTTTTTCAGTCCGGTATACACGAACAGTTTTTCCATTGTTAGATTATCACTCGCCTAACTAAAACAGATCCTCGCAACCAATGCATGATCATTCGCTGAGTTTAGGAATAATACTGAAGTCAACATGTGCCATACTAATGTCAATACGGACCATACTTATGTTAGTAACATATATACTCAGACTAATAACGACACCGTTGGCTTCTGTACTAACTCTTAATATCAGGGTGCTTTTATAGTTATAACGAATAAAGCATGTCTCAGAAGAAAAAAATAAATCCTTTTTATTTACCTGACAGTCGAAGAGAACATATTGCATTTACCTTGAAACGACAGAATGGCAATTTTAATATACCGATACTAGCAAATTTGATTAGACTTTGCAAGAATATTTTTGCCGTACTGCTTTAGTACATGATAATTAAGTGCTTATTCTTCCAAGCCATATATAGTTAATCATTTGTTGATTGGGATAAGTCATATAGACATTTTAATACTTTTGGAAATGTGATTGTTGCCTATCCCACAAGTATAATTCGAAAACAGAGCGTGGGTTATGTGGAATCATATCTCGTTATCTATGGCATTGAGTTTAAAAGGATTTGCTTAAACGGTTAATATGAACATCGTTCAAATAAGAGCCAACAAATTGAAAATAAACTTGTCGAGTTAATTTGTTAAATTTCTAGGTAAATTTTTCTAGTTAAGTTGACCAAATAGATTTTGTAAAAAATGACAATCTACATATGGAAACTACATATCAGTGAAGAATATCGATCGAGAAAAACTGTGGTTGTACTGTAGATCATTTGGGCGAATTTCAATGTGCCTGTTATCTTAGGTATCATCCTACCTGTTATCCTCGATATCCAGGGGCTACGCTCATTTACGCTGTCTGCACCCCTGGTTATGTCATACCAGAATAGAAGGCTCAATGTGCGCCGCCTTGTGGATGAGACGAGAAGACTTGTTTGATCTTTTAATGTACACCAAAAGAATCTCGCGGCCGCGTAACGGTAAAAATTACTAGCTTTGAAGTCGGGAGTCGCTCCTCTGTAATCTTCAAAGGACATGTATCAGCCTAGTGATTGGTCAGGTTTGTTTTACCCGAGACCAATTAAATAGGTGCATGCAGCCGCGTGCCTTCAATTTCACTATGACATATTCCAGGGATGCAGAGAGCGTAAGTGAGCGTAGCCCATGGAGTATCGAGGGTGGGTACCTGCAACCTCATATTGCGGTTGCACGAATATTTTAATTGTAAATATTCATTTGTTATGAAAGAGGAATGAAGTATAATTTGAAGTTATTAAGGTTAACAATTCAGGTCACAGATATTACAAAAAAGAGTTAGAGATTCCACGAGTTGACAATCGTTATACCTCTGTTTGAATGCTAAAAATAGATCATACAAGTTTGTCATTCGTTTGGTAGGTCGTTGGAACAGGATTAACATTCGTAACTACGTCACCTTTAACACGGTAGTGAAGCACGTGACCTACAACAAGGAGACAGACGACTTCACAGTCATGGTCAAGGATCTTATCATTGACAAGGATCTCCCACCAGAGAGATTCTCTCACGTCATGGCGGCTACCGGTCGATTTTCCGTCCCTAATGTTCCCTATTTTGACGGATTTGACATGTTTCAAAGTAGAATTCTTCATTCCCACGATTTCAGAGGAGCTCGCGAGTTCAAAGGTCAATGCATTCTTGTGGTCGGATCGGGTCGGAAGACATCGCAATGCAGTGTCGGAAGATAGATTCCGGTCACATCGTCTCCTGCTACCGTACAGAACCATTAGGGCATAAATGGCCTAGCGGAATAGAGGAACGTCCATTGCTAACAAAAGTCTACGGGAATACAATTCATTTCAAAGACGGGACCACGGCGGAAGTTGACGTCATCATTCTTTGTACTGGATATCTGTACAACTTCCCGTACATGTCGGAGTCACTTCGCCTCAAGGGGATACCAGATATCCATCTGGTCGGATTGTATAAGGGGACGGTATGGATGGACGGTGGCAACAATAAGCTCATGTACCTCGGCATCCAAGGTCATTACTACTCTTTCACGCTGTTCGACATCCGGACCGAATGGGCATGTGCAGTCATTGCAGGACAATTGAAGCTTCCACAAAGAAAAGAAATGGAGTCGAACATTGAAAAATGGCAGAAAAAGCAAAATATGTTGAAGGGTTGTTACGATGAAATCGCCTACCAGACGAAGTTTGTGTGTGACATCGCCAGACAGGTTGGCTGTAAGTACAACCTAGATGTATCCGCCCTATTTAACAAATATGAGGATAATAGGTATGCAAATGTAGCCACATACCGGGACCAGACGTATTCCTCAGTGTGTACCGGAAAACCGGGAATCAAACACCACACACCATGGTTCAATGCATTTGACTACTCACTGGAAACCTTTGTTACCCAACCACAAAACAAGGACAAAAAGCAAGACAGACGACTGTTTCCCGAGATCATCGTTTTAGCTGCTGATAGGCTTGTACGCGAGCGCACGTGGATGAAGCATACAACTTCTAGATGGATCAACGCTTTTGAAGACATTTTGGAAATGATTCGTATCCAAACAGCTTAAGAATAGATTGAAAAGTGTTTTTTTTATGGCAAGCCAACTTAACATTTAATCAAAGAGCAATATCAATCCTGCATTCAAAATAAATAAATATAAGATATCTTATATAGCATATGAGATATCTTATATACTATATAAGATATCTTAGATAGTATGTAAGATATCTTATATCATATATAGGATATTTCATTTAATTTTATATGTAAGATATCTTTTATAATATATAAGATATCTTATATAATATATAAGAGATATCCTATCCTATATACGATATCTCTATTGTATATAAGATATCCTATATAATTACATAAGATATCTTATATAATTCGATGAAATGTAGATCGACATTACTCCTTGAATAAAGGTTAAATTGGGTTGCCATATTTTGTTTTTATTAATTGGTTATCCACGTGTATATATCTGCCTTTGCATACATATACAGGACATGGTGTGGGAAATGATTGGCCGATAGGATAAGGAACTTTTACCAATATAGAAAAACCTAGTGTTTGGCGTTTATCCTTCATGCCGAATAGTTCTGCCTTTGATCCATTTGAACTACATTGTATATGATTCCTCGCATCAGTGACAGTATATCTTGAATTATAGAAGATATCTTATATATTATATGAAAGAAAAATTCGGGATGGGTTTCATAAATGCCGATTTAATGAAAACAATTCCAGATTCCTTTAATTACATAAGTAAAATGGAATGGCCATGCATGTATTTGCAAAACGGAATGATATGATTTTTTTAGATTAATACAATAAATTGCAACAAATAGCTTGACAGGTGAAAGATGTTCGATCGCATGTTAGCTTCATGGCTTGTACGAGCGATGTTTTCTTGCTAAATGGAAAAATGGAAAACAATTCTTGAAATTTTTATAGAACTTCTCTTTTTGAATTTGATTTTATTACTGGCGTTTGTGAAAGAAAATAGAAACCAAGTCGGAACACAACACAGAGCGTGTTCCTAGGTCCTCGTTTCTAGCAGCTTTTAATATTAATCATTTTTACTGTGTCTCGGAGAGGTGTGACCTAAACCATTTCCTGTATTTGTCAGGGTCATGAAAGGTGCCACATGTGGATCCACACTTACCGTTCCGGGGTTCTTACATCCGGGCTACAAGCGCGATTAGAACTGCTTGTTTAATAATTGTTATCAACTAAAAAAAGTTTATATTTATGTGTACTCTCTTTTGGCTGCTTTTATGTCACGTAATGTCCTGTTGTTATATATTTGAGCATCGATTTAAATACAAAGTTTGTCATTGTATGTTGACGCTGTAGGTTTCCCTCCGTATTTCATGACATCGATCTTTCTATTTTGAAGGTTCCTCTTTTCGTATTTAATCCAATCCCGATTTAAACATTGTAGTTTCGTCAATGACAATTGTTAGTGGCTTGGTCTGATAGATTGTGCTAAAAACTTCATGTTTTGAAGTATTTATCTCTATCTGAAATTGCATAGGAAATATATTCATAAAGAAAGAAAAACAACAATACGATTATTTACAAAATCATTTAAAATTTCTTTGACAGTTCTGTAAATAAATTCAAAGTTTGGATTCTGTGTTTCAAATATGTTCAGTTTAATATATATTTATTGCCAAAAATGAAAGGAAAATGGTTCAGCATATATACGTTATATATAGATAAAATCGGAACATAATTTCCGCATAAAGGTATTTGAAATCGGAAACCAAGCAAATATAACTGTATATTAAATGCGCGAGTTACCTCTCTTGGAACGTACAATGTTTTGATTGCAATTTGAACAATGGCTTCTTGTAGGGTACCATCGACAAATCACCGTTTACGATCATCATAACTGTTATTTCTAGACAAGATATTGTGGACACCGTCAGGAAGTAGTATGTGTGGAAATATGTCTTATAGCAACAAGTCAATATGCGAAGGCAATGGTAGCCCGAGTTTCCTCTTGCCCTGACACCAGACTTAGACATTTTGACATAGATAAAAGCTACACCAGACATCTTTCTGTCAAAATGTCCAAGTCTGGGGTCGAGGCCAGAGGAAACTCGGGCTTAGAGGTAGGGTGCGGTGCAAATAGGCAAATAACATCGTGTAGGAGTGGGAATTTAGGATCGAGGAAGAAATATATCATCAATCTCTTACACCCTCGTAATATAATTTGGCCTCCGCTATTGCAAGAAAAAACATGTAACCTTACTTAACCAAGTAATCAGTCAGACCGGTTTCAAATTAGTTGAATTAACATCTATTGAAATGAAGCCAATTATCAATCTGCCGTCCTAGCACATTCACTCAGTTGAAACGGCACATTGTTGTTTCGTAAACAGTTATTCGGAGAGCTGTTTAATATATATAAACAGTTCTTCGTTGAATGTGCTTCAATCCATTGAGAATATTTACATTTTAATTCCCATAATTACTTTTCCCAGCATTTTGAAAGGAATCATTGTAGAATACCATTACATTTACGCGTTGTCGGGGCCGTTATCATAGATGCATGAATAGTTTGGAAGGTTTTGATGTTACTAAATTGGACACGCATTGTAATTCTCAATGATTTTCTCTACATCCCCATTGCTGATTGCAAAGTAAATTTTTCATCGGATGAGCAATTTTGTTTTGGTGATCCGCTTATGTCCCTCGTAACTGTTCTTGTCCTTCGTTAAAACACATCGTCAATGGGAACTGCGCTCAGTGCAACTATATCAATATCATCATCTCAAGCAAAATCCTTGATAATGTACCATTGAGTGTTCCTGCTCAGTTCTATTGCGTCTCGGTTTTAAAGTTCACATAGTATTCTGCAACTTGTTCCTCGTGGCTTGACATTCTATTGGATTGCGAGAATAAAAGCCTGTTGTACTATCTTCACCAGACCTGTATGGTTTTGAACTTATATAGTTGAAAGCGAAATCCCCATCTTTCGATTGTCAGTCTTGGGTTGGGTATTGTCAAGTTCTTTTTCAATGGTTAAGGATAAGTTATTACTGTGCATTCAGGTTATCAGTATAGATAAGCACTCAGAAGCTCACATGCTTAATAACATCTAGTGTTGTTTGTTCTGTTTGTTTGTATCGGCTTTCGACATCTGTGAGGGTCCGACCTTCATATACCACACATTTATTGGATTGTGACAGGACTGCTCTTAGACCTACTTCAGTGTTCTTTACAGGGTAGATGGATACAACTGTTGTTTTCTGAGACAGAATCTGGTGCAGTCTGGATAATGCTTTCTGATGGTCATTGGTCCTCAATGAAAGAAGCGTAAACTGTGGCTTGTCATTCCAAGAAAACTCCAAGCAACGGTTAAGGAAGTTCTTGCTTCCTTTATTACCGTAATCTTTCTAGTGTTTGGCGAAATTCCATCAGGACAAAGCACAACTACAAACTATCATACGCTTTACCTATTGAATTTACACTTCTCATTTAGAGTCAGCCTTAGTACACTTACAGCATTAAATGTCATTTCTAGTACTCTGTCATGCTTTCTGGTGTTTTCCCATAAACAATGATGTTGTCTGGTATGTTCTTTCCCCCATTTATATGCTGAACTATGCAAGTATATATAAGTAATATTTCTGCATTTGAAGTCAATCTTTTTTATCAAAATTCCCCGCGCGTATCACTGATTATGTTGTATTTTATTTAAAACCCGATAAAATACACACCAAGTAATTTCGTATTTTCATTGTACCATTTATTTATCCGGTACTTATATTGTAACACTATCATGTAGTCTGAACACGTCGCAAACGGCATTAAGGTGACCTTTTGGGGTGATGTGCTCTTTTAGTTATTCCACATGTGTCATATCCGGATAAAATGTCCGTAATTAGACAAGCCTTGTGCAAAATATACACCATGTGCTCTCTTGAATAATAAGAGTTAACAAAATGGCCCTGACATGTTTCTGAGTTGGTTCTGCAGTCTAACGACTTTTTACACGTTATACATTAAGGCTACCTGTAAACTGTGCTATATCAATATATGTCATGAGTTTTCCTAGTGCATCCCCAAAATGAGATTTTAATGCGGGTCTTGTATTACTGCATACAGATGTGTCTAAACCGTACAAAACGCACCGTGCACCTGCACATTTTTATTGCGTTGCTGCCAAGAGTTAAGGCAATATTTGCATGAAAAGTGCATTATTTTCTCAATTTGTCGTTTAAATGTTTAAATGCACTGAGACATTTTCATTTTGAGTGCTATTCTCTGTATTCAAAAATGACGGTATTTCAATTTTCACATTGTTATGAGAGGGTGCACTTTGACGAAATAGGCATCGATGTTGCAGTATCTTACAGTGTATTATATATTGTTAATAATGCTAACATTCCTGAAGTTATGTCCGTCATTTGTTTATTTTGTTATGTACACCGGAAGTGATCATTATTAAAAATCCGCCAAAAAGCAGCATTGTTTCTTGTTGTCCTCCGGGAGGTCAGCGCAACAACAGTCATTGCATTGGCGACGACAAAAGGTCTAAATAGAGTAAACTGATTAACCCTTTATAATGACCCACATACCAAACTTCCTGAAAGATGTGTACCGACTAGATGATAGTGTTAAGACGGGTAAGAAAATTGTGAAATACAAAGTCGGAGTGAATTGGTGTGTATTTTCTACGGTTTTTAAAGACAACATGTTTAGTGATGCGACTGGGGAATTTAGGCTTACATGATTGACTTCAAATGAAGAAATGCAACTTTTATATACTTGTCTTATATAATTGTCTTATATACTTGTATATAAGATTCAGTACATCACTGAGCAAACCAAAACGAGGGAAAGTTGATTGTTTTGTGCAAAATTTCAAGATTTAAGACGTAGGTACATTCCGTCAAGGAAGTGTGACGTCACATTTTAGAGGACCTTCAGAACGTCATTTGGCGATCCATTACATCGTTGAAAACAACATCACCGAAGCCAGCCATAGCTTCTGCAGACATTTGAGTCGACATCTTGAAATTTCTACTTCCTTTTCTGAAGCATTCGGAACTCCTGTTACATGGTATTCGGAAAAACTCGGCCGATTTGGTCATCTTTGATAAAAGGAATTGTAATCGGGGAGAGGTGTTCCGAATGGTGCCACGGAACAGCACAGAACTTGTCCAGAACAAGACTTCCGAACACACCCAGGGTTGCAGAGTGCGTAAGTGAGCGTAACTCCTGAGTATCGAGGATATGTCCAGGGTAAATGCTGGTCAAAAATGTTCTTCCTCTTACAGCTTCCTACAACAGGTTCCATTAAATAACCAGACCATACTCACAATTTCATGTAAACGTTTTAGTTGCCACACCAACAAAATTATTTGTGAATGCATTGTCAACTTGAAAAAGATATTACATCACTAAAGATTTTATCATACAGTACGTAAATATTACTCCAGCCTACATCACTTGTATATAAAGTGAACCTGATTATCATTGCTTGTATATACGGTAGACTAGGAAATTTCGCCCCAAATTTAATTCGCTCTTCACATTTAATAACTATATGTATTATGTTGTTTGCAAATGATGCTGTTTTGATCAATTCGCCCTCATTACAAAGGGCTAAAAAGGCAAAAATTAAACTGCCGCAAAAATTTCCCGCTATACAGTATATACACATGCATGATAGATGTGTAGCGATAGCAACATAATCTTTGTGTAGGATTGATAGACGATAATAGAAAAGAATTCAGCAGTTTTTTAAACGGTCTGATGCTGTTTAAATTCATGTATTCTGTATCTATCCATATTTATGAAGTAATGGTATGTTGATGGATATGTAATACCAGCCCCTCTACTCAGCTATCCTTTCCATCCCCATTTCACGTTAACGAGCTTGTTTTTATATCAGTTTGCAGGGTAAGATTTCGTAATATATCATTCACGATGTGTATGCATGTTTATGTGCATAAAGTGCAACACTTGCGCGAAAGCCTGTCTGTCATGTTGACATCTCAAAGTGCTACCTTGAACTTTTAAACTCGATTAGGTTTTAGGTCTATGGGTCGTCAACAGTCTCGGTTATGACCTAATTTCGGGATCCAACCATCTAGCCGCATCAGGGAATGATGTCGGGTGTTAATGTATACTGTGCAGCTTTTAACAATAATAATTATCCTTGATATACATTTGAATGGTCTTTTATTATAAATTTCGAATTTGATAATAATTCGACAACTGCATAGAGATCCTATTTAGCAGTTTATTCACGTGACTCCATGATTAAATTGAGAAAACGGTACAAAAAGTCATTTAAATTACTCATTTCATATGTTCCAAAATGTGTTGCACATTTTTTTTTTATTTTTCGTTCGATATATTGTTGAGTATGAAAGAAAATAAGCATATTGTAGAGGGCAGATAAGGGGTAATAACATGCAGTTTTAGGGGGCAAGGGGGGCCTGGTTGGCATATCTAAGAGCATGGGTAATATTAAGGTTTGATATAGAGGCCATATACACTTTCCTTATGTAATGAGTTGCGTTCATGAATCACTTTAGGATTCACGTGTTTTGCGATCATGACAAACATAACTACACATTTAGATAACAATAAATGCGAAGAAAATAGGTGGTGTTGAAATGTGTCTTCTCATTTAACTCCATGGCCCTGTGGGATATACATGTATCTTAACATGAATCTACTGTCAGTCATTTGCATCTTGCTATTATTTTTGTTTGTTTATTGTTTGACGTCCTCTCAACAGATGACGTCATATAAAGACGTTTGCCTAGGGAGGGACCACAGAAAAACAAATGTGTTGAAAAGAGAGAAAATATATAAATACCAAGGTGTTGCAATGAAATAGCTCCTATCGATGTTGTCTAAGTTGAAGACGCAGAAGAAAACACACAAACCTTCAGTTGGCCCCACATTGGTCGGTTCTTACGACATACATTGGGGTACACCTGGTCTTTGCTTTCCCCGAACTTGCACAATTCTTTATATTACAAACGTCCTGTTAAACGTAAGCACATTGTTATGTACATGCGGTAGATGACATCAACGTGATCAGAGTCTTCATTTTAACTATCTTGATTTTGCACCAGACTGTGATATGTTTCGTTCCTCTCCCGCCGAGTTCAAAGTACGGTTAAAAAATATTTACTATCAATAATTCCTTTTGTTTTACATATGAGTATCTTTTAGTCTGTGTTGCATGCATAACTGACTGGAATATTTTATACTTGTGTTGTAATGTTGTTATCCATTCTGTAAGTGGACCTTTGGGTTTGTTGAATTGGAAACTGTGAAGACATAAAGGCTAGTGTTAGTTCATTTTCAAGTCAGTACTATACTTTATATAAAAAGTATATTAATATATGTTTGTTATTAAAAGGTTTGTACAGTCATATTTCTGTTTTTCTGTTTTTCTGTTTCTATTTGGACTATCAAATTACCTCCATATTCTCTTTTCATATTCAATGAAAAGCACGACAAAAATATTCATAGGTCTTTAATTTGAATATGATTTTATTGATATTTCAACAGTTGCAGAAACAATGTCAAAATGAAACATAAACCAAGGACTGAATACAGTGTTTACAATTTAGGATATGATGGCGCATTTCTAAGTTCAAACAAAATATCAGGTATAAAAATTACGATGATATATAGTCTCTGATACATTCGAAATCTAGACGATTAAACCATGCATGCAAACACCGACCTGACTGACATTAATTCAAAGGAGGGTTGTTAACGATAAAGGGACCTTACGAAGAGTAAGACGTCGATCTTGCTGATATATTAATCCTCTCTGAACCAGTTTGAAGAAAATGACATACATTATTTCAAGGCACAGAAGGAATTAATAAAAACCATTACGCTGAGAGAATCGCCAGAGCATTAGAGACGTACTATATATTTATTTCATCAAATACAGAACACACAAGTATATCGATACATTTTAAGACTTTGTCAACAGTAACAATGCCACTCCCCTACACAGTGTTTAATGCTGTGGTCCTTAAGGATGTAAATAAAACTTACAAAGCAGACACATTTGTATACATGCATCTAAACCCTAACAAAAACTTAATTTTCATTTTATTTTATTTTATTTTTTTTGTAAAGTCTAAGATCGACTTATTAGGTTGCCTACACATGTATCATTATAATGCTAAGTGTTGTTTTTCAACATGTCACAATCATATATCGAATCCTGTTTTTTGGGGGGTTTAAATTATAGACGATATAGGCTGCACACTACATTCAGAATGCAACATATCTCGCTTTGCTATCTCACTGCTACTTTCACATTGTATATACATTAATCTGTAGTAGTTATTCGTGTAACTGACGTTCATTGCTTTTGATATAACACACGTTGTTACATGAACAGAATTTATGTGATTGCTATATGACACTGCATAACACGGTAAAATGAATCTGTAGTAGTTATTCGGGTAACTGATCATAGGGTTCATCGTCATTATGCAGTCAATAAATGACGGGATAGCTCTTATCTGATGATCATCTGCTCCTGTCAGGGTTTTGCTCTTACCTATCATTAATCGTCGATAGTTCTTAGAGCTCTTACATCATGGATGTTTGTACTTTTAACTCCTAGACCGCTGTGACATAAAACGAAAGTAAACGGTGTCCCATAGGGTGCTCGTTGTCATATAGCTTGAATTTATTCCGACAGGGTTTATATGAATACAGATGTATGTATACTCTATCTGTTGTATCCGTTAAAATTGTCAATGTGTAACATATGAAAGAGTTCGATAGGCACCCTTTCATTTACGCTGTATTCTAAACATGTTCCAGATCACTTAAGATATAAAACATGTTTTATATTTATTTATTTATACATTTCATTCTGTGGCCCTTCATGCCACTGAGGAATCCTACAAGCAAATAGTTTACTTCGAGTGCCTTTCAGCTTCTACAATTAAAGTGTTCAATTAGGTGTTACATTTATTCGTATTTTAGTGATTATTTTTGTAATTTTATTTAGCCGCTGAATTGTTTTGAGGGGACGTATCATTATATTTGGAGTGCACGTTCGTCCACACTTTGGTTTCTGCAATATAACTAGCTCAAATCTAGTTCGATTTTGATCAAACCTGATTAAATATCTTTCGATTTTTGTAAGACTTGGAAAGCATGCATAATATACAAACACTGAGGCTAAGTTCGAAGTAGAGCCAAGTCCATTCAAGAAAAATAATACACTGCATTCTGATTCGTTGACGTTTTCCTCGCAATAACTTCAAAATATGACTGGATCCTGACAAAAACTTGGTCAATACTTACACGAATATGTTAGCAATCAATAAGCAATCAGAAATATCTTAGATTTGTTATGTTTTTAAATTAATCAATTATTGGTGAAAGGAGGCAATGCCGTTTCTATTTTTTATTGTTTGAAATATGGACAAAATGGCAACAATTCGAATGTAATTTTTTTCTTCAAATTTATACTTTTAAAGGATATTTGAGATATGTGTTTATACCTAAAGTAGATTTGTTCTCCTTTCATCACATCCGAGGATTAGTTCTCATTTTCACAAGTAATATAGTACAAACGTAGCTTCTTCTTGTAAAAGTTTATACCACCCTCGTAAACATTGCCGGATGAGGCTACTGCATCTGTTAAACCGAATTCTTCCAGCGGCTGTTACAGAATGAGCATGTATTGATCACCGTGTTAGTTGACAATCCATACGAAGCCGATTGAAAACGCATAGCATGTATGCAAGGCCCTATACAGATCCTGTAACGCGACGTCAGAAATGACGCGAGCCATAATGCTATACCTCATACGAGTCATTTGACAAGGGCATTCCTGCAACAAAACAAGGTTCAGGTTTAAGATTGGGCTGCGATGTCCCCTGATCTGGCCTAACTAGGGCACACTGAAGTGGAGCGACATCCCCGCTTATACCATTCGTCGCTACACCAGCTAAAACCGCATCGTTGCAATGCACTAATCCTTACTTACATTGCCCATACATACTAATAAGTGCATACTCAATTAGCATGACCCAAAGCTGTCGTATACAAAACAAAATATCACTGAACCGTGACGGATTATTTTTAACAAATAATATTCAAATAACACACATCAACATATTTTATTTCATATCGTGTTTAACATCATTTTTCTTCTTACAAACCATCACATATCCCCTTCTGGAAATACAAATAAACAGTTAATTAATAATAAACAAAATGTTGCAAACTCTACTGACCGAGTCATCCTCAAGATTCCAGGGATTACCTCTTTCTCTGCACCCCTGAGTCGTGGCAAAACTGAAGGCCGAGGCGGTAAGCTATTTGATTGGTCTCAGGTGAAATAAACTGACCAGTCGCTCGTCTGATTTTTGTTATTTCGAAGGTAAAGTTCAGGCACAGGGACTCGGCTACAGTTGGTTTGTTTGGACCTATCCCGCTGTGTAAAGAATAATATATCTCGAAAGAAATGCCACCCCTCCTTCCAACAGCACACGAGAAATGATTTAAGCGTCTCAAGTCGCAAGGACGTCTTTTGCCGGCGTATCTAGTTTCTACCACGAAATCGTATAAATTAGATGTATCTCAACCAACACTCGGGAGAATGATTACTCCGACATATCAGGATTAAGTCCAAACACACATTATTGTAACTAATTCGCGGGTCCGTATAATTTATAATATATTTGTATACGTCTCTGATTGAAGAATTATGAGACTGAAGTACAATGTCTGTTTTACGTATCGTTTTAATTTAATTCAAATAAGTATAAAGACGACCACTGTGCACGGGTGTGTGTAGCTTCGGGTATATAATAATGAAAAATGAAGATGAGTAACACTTACATACCCTTTTCATTATGCATCGGAAACGTATTGTTGGTGTTTCTATGAATAATCTGTATGCGTTATATGTTTTTTATATCTATTGAATTCATATGAGCTTCAGATCACTAGTACCGTAAAAATTCCAAAAGTTTGTGGGGGTTGGGTTTG
>JAUMHH010132961.1:0-20751 GCA_032359455.1 Chlamys rubida
CTCTCTCTCTCCCCCTCTGTTTTTGTTTTGTTTCCCTCAATGTATTTGTATCTGTCTTTCTGTCGCGGTATCTTGAGTGTCGTGTAATTCGTCCCTCCGTCTGTCTGTATATCTGTCTCAGTTTCTCTTGGTCTCCCTCAATGTATTTGTAGCTGTCTCTGTCTTTCTGTCTGTCTGTCTCTCCCTGTGCCTCTCCCTCCTTCCCTCCGTCTGTCTGTCTATCTGTCTGTTTCTGTTTCTTTTTTATCGTGTAGTGACAAAGTACCCAGTTTAGAAATGAAAACATATTACTCGTATTGTCAGCACTGTTCTGATTCATGCTTTTCCATTTATCTCCCCTTATGTGTGTTTTACTTGTCTAAATTGTTTCAACGAAACTTAACGATGCCGCTTAGTGTATCAACTTAGTTAGTATCACATACAAAACGTGATTCGTTTTACGTTCCATTAGGTATGCTTAAGTACAGTTTGATATTAGCGCAGTTATCATGCAGGAGAACGACGCACCAGGTACACTATCGTTCCTGTGCAGCCCCACAAGCTTGTTCGTAGGTCAAACGGATACGAAATCATTAAATCAACATCCTTTGATTTCCTAGAACTATCATCAGTAAGTACTTCTCTGTTCACTGTAACACAGGCCTGTGGGATAGCTCCTAGTGCAGATAGCATTAATCAGATCATTTACCCAATGCAAACAAACAGCGAATTCGATCGCACGACTGCCGCCATTTTGTATCAAACTGTTCCACGAGCGGCTTTTTCAGCAAAAGAAGTAAGTCTTTTTTTGGATGGCATGGATCGCCCATGACGCAAAGAAATAAATCAAATCACTTATTTAACGAGAAATAATGATGGTTTTCCCAGCGGCACGAGGCGAGAATTATCCCTACCAAAAGAAAACACACCATTCCGTGTATGGTGGTAGTTTTTCATTTTCTTGACAGAATACAATCAAATAAACACTGGTGCTAGGTTTCCAATAGAAGACACGCCATGTTTAGGGGTGCTCTCTCCACGTAGGCGGTGCGCGGTGCGCTAGAGTTCCCGCTAATTGTAATTATAATTAAAGACTATCACACGTCACTTTTCCATCTAAATCACGCTGCATGCATTAATGTAATGCTGGGCATAAAACTCAGATTTTACTGAACAATAATTTCAAAGACAATCAAATTTTGAGAAATATTTTATTTGGTTTCTTGTTTATTAGTTTTATTAGAGTTTTTGTGATGAACTTTTCCTTTTTGGGAAAATGAGAGGAAAAGGATGTTATTTGGTACAATAAAACCAGAGCGTGTTACGCAACACTTGGTTAAAGAGTGTTCTCACTGAATCATTTGATGACGCGTAAGCCCGGTGCAATCCTTGTAATTCAACACATCGTAGTACAACTCCAGTCATGAAAAAGTCCTGAAATGAATGGTTTACAATAGTTACGATGTAACATCTCCCCACTTTGCATTCATTTGTCTTTCGTCAATGAAATTGAAATCAATACTAATGTAAGATAAATGAGGTATGACGAAAATTAACATCGTATATTTTCCATGCAAAGTGCACCAATTTGATGAAACTGTTGGATTACCTCTGATAAAACACTGCATCGACGTCATTCTCCTCGTAAAATGTTCTCATCCGACAAAAACCCCGGTCATTCCACTAAAATATAATTTCGTTTCATTACGAGGAATGACTGCACCAATTGTCTTGATACCTCGTGTTCGCCGCTTTATTGGAAATGATCAAATCCGTACTTTTAGCATGATGTCTATTGCGAGCCAATTGTGGAAGCTGGGGAAAATTGAATGTGGCACAAGTACATCGGTTCAAAACACTTCACAGTACACCCATACTCTCTCACACGTCTATAAATAGAACTATAAGTAAAAGAGTGCACGAGAAAATTGTCATCACGTGACTTAAATTCCTTGCAGACATAAAGAAAAGCAAGCCGATTGGCTGTATTCAAGAAGTACATTGTCAGTCAAATCTTTTGAACATAAAAAGGAAATAATATACACTTTACTTGTTGCATAGTCTGCAATGAATATGCTTTCAATGGGAATACATTTGATTATTTCATATTTGTTTGTTGACTGTTTTTAAAATTAAATAACAAAGTATTCATTCTTTATAGACATTTGTCCCATAATGCCTGTAGTGTCAAGATACTTGTACGAATATTTCATTCATGCATACATCCTTCTTTCTCATAAAATAGCTTACTAAAACTCGTTTTGTGTCGGTAACACTTCTCATTTTGCTGTTGTTGTTTTTGTTGTTGTTTACGTATGTATTATAGGTCCTTTTTAATTTGTTTGTGTTGATTTTGTTTTTCGTACAAATCTATATGTTTTGCTAGACCTAAACAACAGTTATTCAGCATTGACCTTTGACCTTAAACAGTGGCTTCTCCGACAGATTATCGTATACTTAGATATGTCCTTGAAATAGGTCATACAAAATATTGCTCTTGGCAGGTATTGATCGTAGACTGGTTGTTGTGCAGTCTAGCAAGCCATCAAAGTGAGCAACTTCCCTCCTAATCAAATAAAATACATATATTTAGAATGTTTATCTGTTTAACAGCCAATGAGCTATTTCTACAGCTTATATCGAGCTTGTGCATGGTTTGCAGATGTAAATTTATAAACTACAGGGAACGATGAAAGACTGCGATATGGTTCCACAGTTTTTGTAGATAGGTTTGACGATACTTATCTACATAAAAAAGCGGGTATGAATGTGGCTAAGTGATTTTTGCATGAAACATTTATCAGTTTTTACACACTTTTTGTACTATTCATGTCTTTGAAACTGTCGTTTTCTGAAACCATTAAAATATTATATCTAGTGTCGAAACTCTAAATACTTTGCTCTTCTCCTAATGAAACATCCATTAGCTTTAAAAGATGACTGTATATGCGCTTGGCCTTGGATTGTCGGGCGGTGCAGTGGTTAGCGCACTCGTCTTTCAACAAAAGAGACGGAAAGCCCAGACATATCAGTTTTAACCCGGTACTCTGGTTTCCACACATATTTATACCCAATAGGTGCTTCCATCACGACGAACAAAAACGATAGATATAAGTGTATTTAAGTATAATTTCTTTCATCATTAGTATAAAATGAATAAAATTAATAGATCAGTTAACTAGTCCTATGCAATTTTGGGGAGAAACAATTACACAAATTTCATATTTCAGTCAAGGATTTGTCTTAAACATAAGCGTGCTATCAATTCCCTCAATTTAATGCATTCACAATTCGAAATATGAGATTCAAAATTGGCAACGGATGTTTTCCATTTACAATGAACAGTGATTTGACACTAAAAAGGACAACAATAAATTGCGTTGTTGTATCTATCACAGATGCATGTTTACATTTATTCGTTCGACAAGTAGTTTCCTATGTTAAATGCTAAACTCCTTAGACATGTTTAATTATTTGAACTTTAGTACCATTGATGAAGTTATGATTGTTTTCTGTTGGGTTTCTGAATCGATGTACAGAATCGTAAAACAGGCGCTTTCTTATATTACTTCGTATTTCCATTGATTATTTATAACAATATCCTTCTCTCATGTTTTTGCAGAGATCTGCTATTGGAGGGACCAAGATCATCGTGAATGACCACACATATTTGATGTAATACAGTGTAAGGAAGTCAAGTCGTCGTAAGTATGAAGTTATGCATATATTCTTCCATAACCATATATTCAGTACAAAGAGAAGCTAATTAAGATGTATATATTATGCATTTATCTGTACCATGTGTCAAAGATTTACCCTAAACAAAGTGAAACTAACACGTTTTACCTCTGCTCAAATTCGTTATTCATGTATATGCATTTGAGCATGCAATTCCATTGTTAGTTAAGATTTACGTTAATAGAATATGACCTATATATATTCATTGTTGTGTTCATTTTAACTCCCGTATTATGTAATGAAAGACCGCATGGTACATGTATGCATGGATTGAGAGTGTTTCTGCTGTTAGAGTCTGAACAAGCTGAGTTATTAGAGTTTTCCAGGTAATAGAACACAAACACAATATGTATGTTTATCAGTTAGCAGTTTGCCTTTGATCCTTAAAATAAATGTAATTACACGATATAAGCTTACCATTCTAAAACGAAATATCTGCAGAGTAACAACGATAACTCAAACTATAATTCGCTTTATTTAAATGTTACTGTCTTCTGCTGAGGGCACTTTGACCTCATACTATTCCGGGGATTGGGTTGGGTGAGAAGGGGGAAGAGGCGGGGTAATACACTTTTAATTCCCAAGGCACCATAACAGTGCCAGTGTCCTCAGCAGAAGGCAATGATGGAGTAAGAACGTCGCACAACTTAACATGGATAATATATTGCCAATAGGGTAAATAAACCGAGGTTTTCTCCCGGTGTAATAGTGCAAACATATTAGCGGTGTTATCCAATCAAAAGCCGATATTTCTGATGTGATGTACTAAACAATATTACATTTATTCTAAAAAGGCTCACAAATAAACAGGTATTACAGATAAGACTGTATGTAAATGTAGCAGGTATTACAGATAAGACTGTATATAAATGTAGCAGGTATTACAGATAAGACTGTATATAAATGTAGCAGGTATTACAGATAAGACTGTATGTAAATGTACTATGACTAACATTTCATCTGTATATCATTAAGGTTTACTTATTTGAAATTACCTTTGAGTATCAGAATATGGGCCAGGAATACAACAGGTTATATACAAATATAGTACAAGAAATGAGATCGCCAGCCCCTTATATTGTTCCTATATAACTTAGAAGCATTGATCTTTATTCTAAGAAAATATTTTTTTAAATAGTTTAAATGCTAATAAAAATCACTTTTTGACTGAAAGGAAGGAGAAGGAATAATTCAAAAGTCGCTACGGATTGGAATAAGAGCAAACTTAATTGTGTATATACTAAACAGGATATGTCATGGCACCAACCAGCAATATGGTTATCACTTCTACATCAAGGTCTCCATTTCAAGGGAAATCATTATTGATACACGTCATATATCTTAACTTACCTAGAAAGTAATTTGTTCGTTGCAAATGCCAACATTTAAAAATAAATAATAAATAGATGAATGAATACATAAATAGAAAATAAATAAGTAAACAAAAAGGAATAAAATTTGAAACTCTTATAATCTCAGAAGGAGTTTATGCGGTACTGTATGTTAACCGATTTCTCTAAGGAAACAAGACCGCCATGATACAGAGTCAACGTGTAACTCACTGAAATATAATACATGTCTAGTGTCTTATTAAAAATATAAAATTATCAGAATATTTCTATATTTGTCTTTTTTGTGTGTGATAAACTAAAGGTTAATTGAATAAGAATTTTATGTTTGCAATAAGTTAAATCAATTTTCGTATGTTACGTAAACGCGTGGATTGCGACTCGACTCCTGGGTGTCGTTATCGGGGTAGCTGGCTGATTAATCACTTATACTGGTGCAGGAACGTTGGGACTTCAAACACTAAAATCGAATATAATCCTCCGGTCGTATACAAAATACATGTGGGATAACGGTCATTGTTTTATCTTCTTGTTGTGTCTGGATTATCAGAGAGCGGGCCTTCTCGTTTTTTTCTGGGCACATTGAAGGGAATTATTCATAACATATAACGTAAAAATAATCTTAAAGCAATCAAAATGTTTTTTCATGTTTTGAATATTACGTTACCTAATCTTGAAATGTTTTGTATCAGATCTATATAAGAGCATCCGGGTAAGTGTGACTATCAAATGTGTATATACGGAATGTGTAAATTATATTATTCCCCCCTAAGCGCCCCCGGTAAAGTCTCGGGGGAGGGTTTTATGGTCTCCTGGTCGGTTATGTTCATGTTATGTATTAAACAAAGGAAATTAGAATTAATCCGTCAATACCACAGTGATGTATAGCCGTCCAGCTATGGATTTACACTAACAATCCCGTCCATTGCTGCCTGCTATCTGTTACCGCAGTACGTTGTTTGTTACATGTGGTTAACAATACCAAACAAATCAGTATAACGTTGCTTCCACTTTTTTGTGAGAACATGAGATAGAACAAAGTTATTGTTTGTGGGTCAGACTTGCATTAAGGTCCAAAGCAACATTGTTTTGTTAAAACCTTCTGGTTTTATAAAATAATTGTAAACAGCTTGATTTCGTCGTTAATTTCTTTTGTGTTATTAGGAGTAACAATATTAACAAGATTATTAACACAAAACAATAAAATTTCAGTTTCTATAATGATTAAAGACTTTGTCACTGTATTTTAGATGATTGGTGGCCTAAATACTTTCCTAGATTGACAGGAAACATCATATGATTGGCGTCACATGTGGCTCAGGACAGGCTTCTTTAAAATCAAAGCACGCCAAACAAACCTGACGTAATTTGACTGAATTTGGTCTCCAACAAAGTTGGACCAATGGGATTGTATAAATGTATAAAGGGAAGGCATGGTCCTCCTAGAGGCAGAGGGCGTCGCCGGATAAGGGTACAATAAGGATTTTATTTTTTTAAATCATAATTTTTAAGTTTTGGGATTTTAACCTCATGAAATCTGATACATGTACATTCTTAGGGCAAGAGGACTCACTATAGTTAAAGCTATGACTTCCCTTTATCTTTGACTGAGTGGAACTTCAGGTATTTGTAAAATAAATCCTACTCCTTATATTCAATAAGAGGGATTTAACCTAATATGTTTTAGAGCATCATTGGGCATAGGAAACGCAACATTGAATAGACGGAGGGTGTGGCACCGGAGATATAAAGAAGGTTAAGGTATATCTTTAAAATCAGTATGGATTAGGAATTTCTTTACCTAATTTATTTCGATCACATGATAGGGAGAAAACGAATTATCACTAGAAATGGCGACAGAGTACTCATTCAAACTTGATGACACTATGCAAAAATATAAACAAAGGAAAGATTTTCACGAAGACCCTTTAAAAACATAAATGGAATAAGATTATGTGTTTCAGAAGGTTACGCGTCTTTTGCTTTATCGAGGACATCCGCTATGTAAAGGTGTTACTTAAATCCAAGTAATGATAATCCTCAAAGTGAGAGGGGTATTGACAATGAAAACAGTTGATAATGGTAAAGTGATCTTAACCAAATATGGTATGGAGCATCCTAGTGACAAGGAGACTTAACAATGTGTAAACAAATTACATGTATATCCAAAAATGTACCCCTTTTTGGAAAAGAGAGGCATGATCATGTAGGGGAAAATGAAGACAAATCTCTTAAAAATTTAAACTGATAAAAGAATTACTATTTTCCTGAGGGCGGCGTCTAAGAAAGAAAATATGATAAATTTTAAATTTCAAATCCTTCAATATTGATGAATTAGTTTTACCATATTTGGCAATAAACGTTAATATATATATGTTTTATATACTCCTATTTTTGGATTAAGGATTCCTAGACTAGGTGACTCAACAATTTATAAAGTAGGATTTTTTAAATGCAGGTTCTTTTAAAACACCACTTATTACTTCATTCTAATTAACATCTCAAACTGTTCATTCATCACGTAGGTAGGTTCATCGACGCAATCCTTCAAGAACATCTATCAAACCAACTCTCTGTTATATATTACTTGTCGGTCAAAACCAACATTTTAAACATAACGATGGAATTTATCACGAAAATTCATCACCACTTTTTAGCGTTGTTTAGTATGTTTTAAAAAAGTAAAATCTGTAAGTAAGTAAATCATTAAAATTTAAAATTAAATTAAAATGTTTGTTTTAAAAATTAATCAAATGCGCGTCGATTAGTTGGATTACCTCAGTTGTATCAACGTTTCATAACATTAAAGACAACTAAAGGTATATTAATAAAGCTGATAAGGGCCGATTGTGAAAACATCCCAGTCGATGATAATAGTTGTTGAATCAAACTTTCAAAGTACGATTTTCGAGAAATGCTTGAAAATTCATGCATTATATGCTTCAAATTAAATGTTCAATTAGGATATAAATTCATGTATAGATAATATAAGTTATGGTTCAATTTGTTTTATTACATTGATAACACGTTAAAGTTGAACTACTGATAGTTTTATAATGATTAAACTTAAAATTATATATTATATATTTTGTCACGAATTCTTCAAAACTTGAATTTGAAAATTCAACGCAACTTGGTCCCACGTAGTAAATGTATCAAAGATTGGAATTAGCTATTTTGCAAAATATATTTTCCTGTTTTAATGATGAGTTGTTGGTCAGCATGTAACTACATGTCATTTCACACTTTTTAACCTTTGTTACCCTTGTTTTTTGTTGTTTTGCTTTCCTTTTTATATTTTGTTTGTTTTAAGTGTTTATTTTATTATAATCAATTTTTAGTTTGTCCGTTTTGTCTTTTTATTGTAAGAGGTTCTACTGACTGTTGTTTTGTTTTGTTTTTATTGTAGAGTTTCTACTGACTGTTGTTTTGTTTTTATTGTAGAGTTTCTACTGACTGTTGTTTTGTTTTTATTGTAGAGTTTCTATTGTCTGTCGGTTTTTTATTATAGAGTTTCTGTGTTGTGTCTCCGCGGTTGCTGTTTTTGTCCTGGTCCTCCTTGTGTTTGAACCCTATGGCGTCTTTACTTAATATATTATCTTAACTCTGTCCGTATTGAGTAACGGAGTATGTTTATAGAAATACGGAGATTTGTTTTCTCGGGAAAGGTTGTTGATAATATAATTTAGTGTAAGAAGATGAACGTACACTGATAACCCATTGACCTTCTGGCGACTAAGCGCTACAATACGTGATCCTCTTAGCAATCTCCTCACCTACAGATAGCGCCCATGTCAATATTCGCTTGCTGCAGACCGATATTTTATTTTGCGACTTTTAGTTTAATGCTTCACTCTCTCTCACGGTGGTTGATGTCCACGGGCAACGATAATGTAGTGTAAGTTATACCTTAACACAAATTGAAGAGAGTCAGAGATGAATTTGTTCCATGTTTTCTAAAAAAATCACGGCAACCGATCGTTTTTATACGATTTCCTATATATTTTATCCACGGCTGAACTGTCTCAACATTCTTTTTTCCACGAGAGCTTTTAATATATCATCATTATCGGTAATAAATTTCTAGGATTTATCACATACTTTCAAATCAATCTCTATTTACATAGATAAATTGTTTCCAATGGGTTTTCGTGTTGATTGTGCCTTATATCAGATATCATACTCCATCGTTTTCTTAACAAATGTAAAATACCAAACTAATTTCATGATCAAAACAACACAGGTGTTTATCAGAGCATTGTAACATATTTGTGTTGCATGATATCTCCTTTAAATTTAAATATCTTTTCTGACTTTAAATTCTGGCTTTATTCTTTTTATTTGACGTTGTGGTATATGTATAAACAATACATTTTTTCTGTTAAGCCGCAAATTTCCAGAAAACTACCAGAATCATAACAGTTATCATAACTGTCATTTTTATATATTGTGAAATGAATGTTTATTGAACAATTTAGTCACGGTATATCATACTGGTCGCAAAATGCACGTTATAGTATATAATACATGAGACGATGGCTATATCAAATACAGAAATGAATTTTTAGTTGAATTTTTAATATCAGTAAATGCACATCAAAATGCATGTAAAAACATAGTTGAAATAATATAAATATATATTTACTGATGGACAATGATATATTATATAAATGTGTATACAAAGTAAGGTTTAGTATCTCATAGTATGTGTCTTTCACCATTTGAGCAAGCAGTGGAGAGAATTTCTTCCAACGGGTCAAGAAATGATACAGAATAGTGTGATCCATGTTTTGGTCCTCAGAGGCCTCTGTGTTACCATGGTTTCTGGTAGAAAAAAGCGATAGATTTTGACGACTATTGAAGAAAGCCGTTGGCTGTGTGTTGGTCTGTGCCTGGCTCGATCAATGGCTTCTTTTGGAACAGCTACGTCATCAGGAGTAGATCTATTTCAGACAATTCCAAATATCTCCACTGTGAATTCGGAAAAATATCTAGGGACGTGGATTCTGTCCAACTCATCTGGCTCAATCCTAAGTTTTTAATCCTTCTAATGTCTTCTACAGCACTTGTCTTACGCTAACCAATACATTAGACTCCTTTCTAAAACCTGTTTTATAGAAAACGAAACAGGTCCTGAATATTTTGTAATCTCGTAAGCGGGTGTGTGTGACGGTTACAACATGAACGTAGCAGTAAATGTGAATGTCAAACAGCCAAGAGGCCCCGGGAAGCCAGGCTGGCAGCAAGATAAAGCCCAACTTGTTTTAAAACAAATTATTCAAATGAATGTTAGAGTTAACCTGTAAATAACAGGCTCTCAATAACACCCCTGAGACTGTTTGGTGGAATTTAAATCGATCCGGCAAAATCTCGCAGTAAATATTTAAAACATCCATTTGTTTTCATTCTTTCTTTTTTTCTTTTTTCTTTCTCTCTTGTGTTTGATCGATAGTTTCATTTGTTACTTTTTTTGTGTGTGTTTTATCCATTCCATTCTTTGTCTTCAATTCGATTTTGATCAATCTGTTCGTGAAGCGATCAATATTGGCACAAACATGTCTGTTACTGTGGATTATCTTAATCAAGAAGATGGTTAAATTCAATATCTCACAATCTCGATTTAAAACGGCTTTTATTTTGTAGTTCTAATATCATTTGTCAGTGGTGTTGACAATAATGTGCCAAAAATATTCGTGTGCTACAATATAAATATGCTTGCTCTGTGAGGTATATATAGATTAAATAACATAGAAAATGTCCTACATTTTCAATACAAAGGACGGGACATGAACTCGAAGTGTAAATGCAAATTTACAACAAAAAGAACTACCATAACGTTACATGTACTCGCAAACTCCGGTTACATATGTATAATGTACCATATCTCTCCCATCTCTCCACTTATATCAAAGGTATTTGTATCGAGAACACCAATCGCCTGTCATACCATGTTCTGTTCCATGCAAACTTATTTTATTACGATTGTAAATATTAGAAGCTCAGTATCTTGTACTAGTTCCACTTAAACTATTAAACGTCTTTGAGGATCATAAAAAGACTACCATCAAACAACTCTGTCGAATGATTTTAACATTCAATGTTCAATTTTCTTATACTTTTATTCACTCTAATAGTAAACATGGTATAAAACACAACCTTAATCATTTAACCACGCCTGAACATAAACCTCCCGTTATAATTATGTTGTTCCTCTATCATCATGTATAATAACAATAGTGGACATATAATCTTATATCAATGCTTTCACATACACCTTTTGATGTTTGTAAATATATTGCTCCAGTAAGACAATGTATACTAGCAGTAGTGATATGGTGCGTTTCTTGTTTTGTTTAAAAGTAATCTCAGCATATTTAATTCTGGTCGAAAGTCACAATCTTTTTGACCAATTCTTACTCTTACTCTATGAACATAGACATTTGCTAAAGGACCACGTATTTCAGTGACTCAGTGCGTTTTCGGTACTGTTTTAGGGCAATACCAGTAAATATTTATCTTTGACTTAATCGTCTGCTCTATACATATGTTGCCAACATATTTTGATCTATCATGTCTGGAATGTAGATAAGAAAGTGCAAGTTTAAAACGGTTAAAGTATGCACAACAGCTTACGATAAGGCATTGTGTTAAAACAAGTAAATATGCTTTTAGATATATACAATGACCGATGCCATACCTAGCTAGGATAGATTTGTCATGCGAGCTTTAAATTCGCAGTACTAAAAATATGCGGGGAAATTGGGACAGGACACGTATTGTTAATTTGATTGGTTTGTTTGCTGTAATATATACCGTATTACTTCCCTTGTTCTCTTTAATGTTTAAAATATAAGACTATGGATTTTGGAACATCAAAATTTTTTCGATATTCAATCATCATATTTAAATTGTCTGTGTGAGAACTCTTTAAATACCCTAACCTCTCTGTATAGGGAACAAAAACAACACATTTTCTAAAACCTATCGACACAAGTGTTAAGAGAATTGAATTGAAAATAAAACATGTTTATTACATTTTGCAGATAAACGTTGATTTAATTGAATTATATACAATCAGCATTATATTGATCATTCTTAAAACTATGAATTCCTGTTAAAGGAATTAATTGTATTGACTGATCTAACTTTAAGAATAAAAATAGCCGGTTGGTGGTACCGTGAACCCAGCTGACCCCCACGCGACTAGCCAGCTGGCTTGCTAATTGAGAAATAACAGTCTAAATTTGATCACGTTATACGTCGATACCCATGACACTATGATACTTTCTTGTCTAAATGGAATATCATCCGCTATCGATTACCTCCGAGAATGCAGGCACGTAGTTGGTGATCACGTGATCGATTTATGGTCTAACCACGTGATACTAGGGCCACTTCGTCACGACATCAATAAATGCCCCATAGATATACATAGGCAACCTGAAAAGTTACCGATCCTCGTGCTGGTTGCCTTATTATCGACACTGGAAGACGCTTTAGTATTCAGGTTAGGATATGTATTGATTTTTTACAATTAAAAACGTCGTTTATGGCGGTTGTCCCAAAAGGGCGGAAGCGGTGTGCTGTACACGAGTGTAGGAGAAGTAACCATTTCCTTACAGAGCTCGACTGGTGATAAAGTGAAGCATTGCTAGATTCCTCAACACGGGATTCACCACGGCAAATGTGTAACAATTACAATTTAAATCCGCGATCTTCCTGCCTTAGCCATTCTGACGCGTTAATGCTCTTAGAAATTAGCAAGTTTTTGTCATAATCAAGATGATATTATGCTATACAGATCAATGAGTTTTCACTATAAATAGTGACCAGTCCCCGACCATGCTGGTGTGTTTATATATACTTGTGTGTAACAACACCTACTTCACGGTATTACCACACATACGTCATAATGAGCGCCTTAGGGGAGTATTTATTAATTAGAAAGGGCGCTGTACAAATGTTAATATATTAATACAACCAGTTTTATTACTATTAATAATAAGTTATCCTGACAGATACAAAACATGGAACAGCTCACAAAGAAAGCGATAATCTGTATTACAATGATGATGTTGATTCAGCTGTCTCTATGTTTAGTAGAGTGTGAAGTCAAGACCACCTCATATACCTCTCAGGTTCTGTGCTGGTAATATAGAGTCAGACTTGCATAGTTTGTTAACAAAGAACTACTTAACTACCGTTGCCTTAAAAATTTGAACGAAACGAAATTCAATCATAGGTATTTAATGAAAACATCTATATTCACTTTAATGCATCACACAATCGCATAGGAGTATGTCTATATCCATAATATTGAGCAATTCACGACTTCAAGAGCTTTCTCGGGGTGACCCAATAAGCTACTGATCACGTCAGTCTTATCATCTATCGCTTGCGACAGCTTAATTACATTTCTTTGTCATTTTCCTATCTATGTGCTTTGTTTGGCATTCAAACTTGTAAGAGTTGCCTCCACGCAGGCATACCACTCCCCACTAAGTATACGGCTTCTTGCCTCTAGCTGTTTAATGGCTCGTGACACACAGTGCAGTCAACCCCTTATTTTTCTAAACATTAGTCGACAATGTCGTAATGGCATGGCTAAATAGATGCTAGTGCAATAGATAATATATATATTTAGGTTAAAACGGTTGTATGATATAGACAAAACTGATATTATTTTTTTCCGTACGTCATCAAATGATTGAAAATGCCACACACAAAAGATTGCTTCATTTCCTAGATCTTTTTACGTAATACGTTAAAATATATGTCCTAGATACGTCAAAGTCAAAACTAGATTACCTAGCATCAGCCATTAAAAGGCAAGATCTTCTAAGGCACGATATCCGTCTCTCGCCTCAGCACCTATTAAATATGTATAAGTAGAAAGACAATGTCAGAATCAGCCCCACAAGATAAAAGACTACCGTTCCCGTGTTCAGCAGTACTTACAGTCCAATCCAACATCCACATGCCAGTTTTCGTTTATTCGTACATTTAATAATTTATCAAGGTTCGCACTGATGATAAAAATACGAAAGAGTCCAACAGACTTTTCCCGAATAGACATGTTTTAATCTCGGAAGGCCACGTGTTATAACGGTAGTTTGAACTGGTCGTGCAAAGCACGTGAATATGTAAAGGCGCTCGGCCATCTGTGGTGTGCATTGTGTTGCTGCTGTAGGGTTCACCTGAGGTGACAACGTACTGGCTGTGGGGGACCGGACAGTCTGTCAGACATAGTAGGCTTTTGGGCAAGGCAATCTAGTCCACAGCACAATGACAGCCGATACCAACATTAAAGTCAATACTAGGTCATTCCATTATATAATTAATCTTGTAATGTCCCTTTATATCAGTTTACTTTAAAACGTTTTACTGATTCTTAATGCATTATACGTGAAACAGAAGTAATTTTTAAAATCTAAAAATTCATCAAAGAATGTTTAATCATATGAGTAGTAAGTTTCCTTCATTATAAATTATAAATACATACAAATATCTTAGTGAAAGGATGTACATTAAAGACTAATTTCTTAATGTAAACACAAATAAACGAATACACTACAACACAATTACTTTAATATAAACTGTTATAAATGAATGTACATTTACACCAAAACCTTTCTATTTCCGCAACGTAAACTACAAAATGCGGATACAAACACTTAAATTCTGTAAATATAATCAAAAACATTTAAATGTGCCAAACATTCGTACAATCCTCTCAATAACCACACACACATATAGATAGATGTACCATAAACACTTACTTCAATATAGTCCTCATTAAATGAATCCACTACAAAGTTTACGATAACCTGAATGTGAATCCAACATACAAATATAGTACAAACACAATACAAACACAATACAAACACAGTATAATGCAAACCTTAATAATGAAAATACTACAAAAACTAACAAACCCTTTATTTCAACCCATAGTAATGAATATACTACTAACGCTTACAACTTGCTTTATGTCAGTTCGTGATTTTGAATAAATCATTTAAACATATTTCCCTTGATGTCAAATCCTAATAAGGAATATTATATAAACATATTTCCCTTGATGTCAAATCCTAATAATGAAACCATTACAAATACCTACACTTTCACAAATCTCCTTGACATGGATGTACTACATACATATATTTGAGTTGTTTATTTCAACAACTGTTTATACATACTCATACATAATATGACCTACTCAATTTACACAGAGGTTTATACAACTATGAATCATCTTATGCCATTAAATTTGTTTTTATTATATAATATAAGTCATTTATATTAAGCAATATGATTTTAATAAATTGTTTAAATATGTTAAAAAAATAAAATCCTTTTGCAAAACATTTAAATGTATCGTATTTATTCAAGGTAGTGACAATTTAAAACCTAGGAACGGATATGTATAAGTTTCCATTTTAATAAACCAGAAAATATCAAGGTCTTTTCCCCTGGGGTGTTTCATTTAGGTTATGAAACTAAATATAACTGAGGCAGGAGCTCAGATAACAGGTACAGATGTATATATGACACTAGGACTTCTCAAGCAATACATATAGCAGGCACGTTTGTTCTGCCATTGTAGCTGTGGTTATGTAGGCATTGCATATGAAGCTGACACAAATGTACTTCAACAGTCGTCTAAATGACTCATTAAAACTGTTCGATTGGAAATAACTAATTAAAATATTAAAAGATAGAACGCAATATATCACAATATGTATGAGGATAAATTGTATTGTATATCAGTCAAACATATATACTTGTATGGCCTTATGAACATGCTAACTGTAAATGTGAAACATAGAACCTATGATTATATGAGGCTTACTAATTCATACTACAATGAATTAAACTACTTATTGATCGGAAATATTCTCTGTGATGATTTTAAAACACATCCCGATCAAGGTGTTAGTATTTGTGATCAAATATTCTTTATTTAGCTTTAAGAAGAAATGGTTACACTTCTGTCCAATGTAGGGTAAGGATGCTGATTTCGTCCTGGTGCGAAATTATGTCACCGACTATAGGTCAGACGTTTTAGCCCACAAAATCTGAGACAACGGGAACAACAGCAGCGTAATGTGAGTTTGTATGCCTGGAACTTTCGCGAGATTGGTCCGGCCCTACAACGCGACATGGCACCTTTGCTAATCAGTCGAGCGCCCTCATTGGTTAGTTCTTGCTGCAGCAGTTTCGGCATTAGGCAACCGCATCCCTTCCGTGTCTGCGCATGTCTATGGAGCATCTTATTGTCCATGGAAGAAAAAGTGCCGGGAAGATGAAAGGACGACACACACGAAGCGATATTTCAGGAAAGCTTTTCTCTTATAATATAGCGGACAGCCACTGGTAAGTCTAGAGATACCAGAGAAAATGGACTAATACATTTTGTGCTATATTCTGTGGTTAGATAGAGATATTTCTTAATATTAATTGTTAACTGTTATGAACTTAAATTGTGCTTTCGCTGACAGATGGCGCTTTGCAATCAAATCTCCCAGGAGAATGCCGAAAACAATTCAATATGTAAGGTTATAAAATATGTATGATACTACACGTTAGGCCAGGTCAGCTTGTAGCCAAATTAGGCTAGTATTGATCTCTATCATTGGTTTCTGGTAATTACCAAATTTAAGGTATGTCTGCATTATTTGCCTCGCTATGGCTTCGAATACACCAAGACAGAAAAAGCACCATAAAAACCAGGATCTTGGCAAAAGTCATTCACAGACGTTTTCGGGACCTTGACAAGAACAGTGGCTCAGTAGCGGCACAATTCTTAGTTTGGACATTAACTCTTCAATTCCTAACAACAAGCATAGGAGTTTTACCTTATGAAAGTTTTACGGTATTTTAAAATTATTTGAAATACTTTGTTTACTGCTCAACAAGAAGACCTTATCGGAGAGGAACTGGAACTGTTGTAAACGTAAAGGAAAATCTAACACCTACAGATCATTGTGACTTCTTTATCACGAGTGAGTATACATGAATTGTTGCAATTGTATATTATTATATTTTCAGTAGAAATAATTTTAAAGAGTTTGGTTTGGTTTTCAATTCAAATAAAAAAATATTTGGATCATTTATTTATTTTGATGAATCATACGTTCTTAATTCTTACTTAACTATCTTAAATGATCGGATGCTAATTGAGTCCAAGTGTTAACTTTAACAGAAACTGTATTAAAAATAATATCATCAGTTTTTGTTTGATAAAAGATATAATCATAACCTTACTTCAAACCAGCGAAAAAAGGAAATACAATTAAAACTGTTAGAGTCATGAAAAATGTCGAGGCTTAGTCATGTTAAATAAAAATAGGATATTGAGCAAGGAAAAGGACAATTCGAATTCGTTTAATTACAAAACAGAATGAGCGCATGGTTTGTTCTCATATGGACACTCCAGATATTCAAATAACCTTGGCTAAGGTTAACTGTGGGAACGGAAACCTAACCAGATGGTTGCTAGATACCGCTTAAATGTTCTACTTTTTTTTGTTCCGATTCCAATCATTTCTGTTATAAAATACTGTTCGTCAGTGTGTGTCCAATGACATGAAAACTAGGCCATCCGTCTGGTACAGATATCAGATGAAGGGGACGGCCTCAGATCTCCGTGGTGGGCGAGAGATTGCATGTGTGTGTGCATCACAACATCGTGTATAACCAACATTCAAAGAGAAAATTCAGCTTCACTTTCCCCAACATCTAACTAATTTTATTTGCTATGTTGCTTCATCGATTTTTTTTCCTGAGTACTGATGCAAATCGAAGCTTGGGCAATATACGAGAGGCAAGGGCCAGTATTAATGAAAGTGCAATCGGGCGATATTGCTATTAGGCACCTCGACAGTACGCTGTGTCACATTATTGTGAAGCGACCAGGGAGAGTGCTGTCTCGGACAGATATTACAGGGCATTCACTGCTTCTATTGTACAACGGACGAGCCTCTCCCGCTCGGCTCCATATACCGACCAAATTGGTTTCCTACTATTGGATTAACTATAGGGCAGCTTAATTGTGAAAATGGAAGACATTGTGCTTACGGGCTATTTGTAAATAGTATTATTGAAAGTCGGCGTGAAACAAACTGTTGGGTAGCGACGTTTCAATATTAAGTCTTCTTTTAACGAATTATATACATTACATTCATACTGTTACGACGAAAGGACACTGAGAGGGATACGCCCACGGACCTAGCATAGGGAGTAAAGAACATTTCACATACTCAACAAATTCGATCCATTTATGGCAATTTTTCAATGGAACATACTCATTTATTTTAAATGAATAAGCTTTTAAAGCGGGTAAAGATGGATTAAAATGAAAGAAAGAAAAAGCATTATTTTAGTTTTATTTAGGTATAGTTCGTATGATGCTTCATAATTCTATATTATATTATTTAAATATTAGTGAAGTTGATTGATTGTTTATTTGATATTGTCTTATTTTATAGGAACTGATACCTGGCGGAGACTCCACGACACAGGGGCTTTACATCAACGGTGAGTAGTTCTATTCATGTTGTTAACGTTTATTCTCTATGACTTTGTATTTCTGATGACCCATAGAATACGATAGATTAGCTCGCTTGCCTTAAATTGATTAAAATGATCTTATTAATTATTTCAATGTTTCACGTATGTCGATTTTTACTGCTATTCCCGCACATCGCCCGTATTCATTGATGGATTTGGATCGTGAGAGGAAATAAGCGAAAATAAACAGCGCTATTGACATCTTCACGGTTCACTGGTCACAACCCGTCAACGTACAGCACTCTCACTTTTACCATTAAATAGTACCCCAATATAGCAATTGCTGATGGATTACCAATAAATGAATATGAATAATTAAATCTTTAATCAGAATGTATGATTCCTGTTCTGTGATGTCCCTCATTCTACCCAGTGGGTCCAGCTGCTGAATATGGACCCCAACAATATACGTTCATTAGCACGATTGTGTTGAGCGCGTGCCGGCCTCGTGCCGTCAATATTGGCTATATTTGTATAATCATGACAAGAGTTATAGCAGGTAGACCGAGACACACGCTGTACTCAACATGGATGTAAATTGGAGCAATAAAAACCATTGGTTTAAACACGATTTCTGATTTTAAAATCGATTCACATATTTATGATAGAAACATATAAAATAATACGAAATGAAATAGAATTAAAACATATCATTATGCCTTTGTTTTTCTAATTATGTTTATATTATGTTTACCAATTCATTAGTATTTCCTATGGTAGTTCTAGTTTGATGTTTTAGTGTATTTTCGTTTGATTTCTTTGTGTTGTCTGTGTGTTTTCCTCTATAACCCCTTAACCTAATTGAATGCCGATGTGCTCTGACACTTAATATCGTGAGAAATTAATACTTTTAGCGTGTCTTTGTGTCCCCTCCATATTTTTATAGCAAAGTCTTTCGTTACATGATTGAATAACCTCACCATCCCGATACAGAGTTATTTGTTCATGTGATAATAGTTTACGGCCGTTTTGTTCGTAGTAACAGTTAATAGACACAGTACTACCCGGCATGTATGAAACAAACAGAGCGAAATAATTGTTGACGGAGTGTGTTCACCGTGCAAACAACGCTCCCGGTGGACAACATTAAAGGATCCGCACGCTATCTCTAGTGTTTGGATACCTGTATCTGTTAAGTGTTTACACAAGATTATGTTCGTATTATTTTATCAACCTTCCCCTTCCTCTGCGCGTATCATTAATTATTAATTAGTTTGCCAATATAGAGTAGTTACGGATCAGTTTTTGAACCATACCACCAATGATAATCAATATTCAAGTTATATTGCATATTGAAAATAAAAAAAAAAAAATTCCTTACCTGGTGAGATAAGTAGCGGTGTACTTTTTTTTTTATTGTTATGCTGTAAGCCTTTACTTGTTTGGAACAGTGATAATGAGTGATAGTGTGTACTGTTTCAATTAAAATCAAGATAATCACCTTAAAAGGGAGAAAAAAGTAAAAGGTTATCGGTGAGAGAAATCAAACTTTGATTATAAGAATCCTCCAACCTCGAGATTTGGCCCTTTAGGCTAGTATCTGGCATCATCAGATGACTCATACCAGAAATGCCTCTCCTATGATGATTGGGGCTACAACGTTAGCCAATACTGTTCCAGATGCACAAATCAGTATTGGATTATTTGTTAATTAGATGATTAGAATTTTATGCCGAGATTCACGCAAATAATACAAAATGATATGCTCCTCGCTTTAACATGGTTTAGAAGGAAATCCCTAGCCTAAATTGAAGTGAAAGGATAAATCTGTGAGGATTTCTCAAGACATAAATTGCTTGAGAACATCTACATCCATCTTGCTTAACAAGGGGACTGTCACAATCAAGTCCACGTGAAGAGATTTGTCTCGGAGCTGGATCGAACCGACTCAGGTGATTGTACAGTCGCCTTAGGTCTGGTCAGTGTCACGAGGCCAGATGTGGGATTGTAATTCCTGTGAGATGTATAAGCGGTGTTAAGTGTAAAATGTACTCCAGGCGTGGCTATTATACAGAACATATGTCATCAGTGTAAAAGGTACTCCAGGCGTGGGTATTATACAGAACATGTGTCATCAGTGTAAAGGGTACTCAAGGCGTGGGTATTATACAGA